>QNGE01001344.1:92192-139393 GCA_008508345.1 Paragonimus westermani | reverse complement strand
TGATGATGATGATGATGATGATGATGATGATGATGATGATGATGATGATGATGATGATGATGATGATGATGATGATTGGTTGTTTTGCGTTGAGCTGTCGGATTTGGTAACTGACCTTTCACCTCCGCTAGCATCATCTTATGCCTTCCTGTCTAAAAACAGCCTACATTTCTTCCCGCAGACCCTAGGACAACACAGACACAATACGCGTGTCTTGTGTCGTACCTCTAGATTCGGGCGATCGAGCAGTTGAATGTTCACAGCGCTCGTGTTATGCCTTCGCTCAGTCAACGATATACTGTAATAACTAGCACAACTATGCGTTCGGATATTTATTGTAAAGTTTTATTTTGTTTATATTAGCATCATCCATTCGAACGTGCTTAACTGAGTAGGTCATGAACAAATGAACTGACCTGCCAACAACTGCCGATGTGTTGACCGCTGCCTCCGCGGCTGCTTAACCCATCTATAGGTTCGTTTCACGCACGCACACGCATAGGTCTCATTTCTCTGTTCGTTATCCGAATGTCAAAGAGCCGTGTTACATCCGTATTACATGTTACGTGTGAATACTATTCCGTGTGTAATGCTGGGTTCTCATGCAAACCTTGCTGATGGATTTCAACAATCATATGGCACTGTTAAGGGCAAAAGAGAACATAACTGATCCAGGAGCAATCTTTCTTCAAACTGATATCTCGTTCACATGATATTTGCAAGGATAGGATACAGAAGCCTAGCTGTCAACCACGTTTGAGAAAGAATTGCCAGATTGAGTGACGGAGACCAAATTGTTTGGGCTAAAAATGTCAAAGTGAAACACGGGTTCCGTACGTACTACATACTCATGCCTATGACCTGGGCAATAGGTATTCGAGCAGATGTAACATTTTTCCATAGGCGAATCATGCAGGTTTCGCTGCGCACAACGCGGCTGGACGATCTTATCTTGACCAGTTTGTCGTATTACCCAAAATGACTCATTCCCTGTTTCAAATTTGTATGCATATCGAGTGTTGAGTAACCCACTGAATTCTAGTGAATAAATGTCCAGTCTGCCATTCTGGCATTTACTTATAAGTAGTATGTTTGATTCCACGGCATGCTTGGTCCTGATGAGATTTCCCTGGCTCACTGAGACCATATTTCACACGGGGGTTGTGAAGACTGTTAGCGCACTTAAACAAGCGTGCTTGTTGCAATGAGCGTTCTCTCTCATCCGTCACTGCGTTTCTTACAGTGGAGCACGAGCAAACCATTCTTCCGGCCTCGATTCCCCGTGGTTCAGACATTACATTGGGTACCCGTCGTGTAAGGCCGTCGCTCAACCCACCCGCATTAAGTCCGTTTCACCCGACCGCCAACCTTGGAAATCATGGCTGGACTTCCGACTGTCCGCTGCCCGCGGACGCTGGACGTACTCATTCTTGGCTTGAAGATGGCTATCGAGATCCGACGGGGGTACGTTTGCGGCGCTGCACGGTATTCTGTTTCACTTTAATATTTCCATTTTCAAAGACCTTGGCAATACAGCCTGGTGCGGGTAAGACGTAGTTCTACATCAATAGCAAAACAATTTGTTTATAATAACAAGCTGTTTAACATTTTCTAAATGATATTAATTTATACAAACTCTAGAACTGTGTATGCCTTGCAGTGGTCTTTCGGAAACCTACATGAAACATTTGGTTAGGACCATAATACTTGGAAGAGCGCTGGCAGAGGGTAATTGGTGGCCACCAAACATGAAACTGTCTTCGTCATTGATACCCTGACAGCAACTGTTATGTCAAGCAATAATTCCCCGGAATAAACCCAAAAGAGGCCAACAGTTTTGCGTCAGAGTTGTTGTGGTTGTACCTTTCGTTGGCATCTCATTTGTTATCACGATAAAATTGTCACAGACAGTATATAACGAGCTAGTATGGTAATAAACAATCAGCTGGTAGGGACAATCGTGTTGATTAATCAGATGATCGTGAGGGATAAAGAGATCGCTATTTGCCAAATGAGCACTTTCACACTGGTGTGAATATTATCCCTGTCGTTTATGCGCAGAGGCTGACGAATAAAGTATTAACAAGAAGCTACTAGAATTATACCGTATTCAGTCAGCACTAAACTGGATTGAGGTGAATTCTGTCCAGCCGCGAACTGATGTTTCCGATTATTCCACCCAGATTGTTGACTTTCGGTTGATCTTGTGGTGGCTCTTTCACCCGCCTTGAAATCAGGGTTTTTTGCCTGTGAGATCTCCGTTTTAGTTATATGGTTTCAACTCGGCGCTTGTTTTCGCTATGCAAGTGGATACCATATGGTGGCCCTGGAACTAGGAGACGAGGGCCCGCCATGGTGGACCATCATCCTAGCCGTTCTGGTTGTAAAGCTGACGAAAAAAATTGAACAGGACTTTCTGTTTCAGATAGTATTCGTCTAAAGTGTAGTATCTTTATCAGCATGAGACGTCTCCTTATGCCGGAGCAGCATGTTACGTCTACAGCATCGGTGATCTCACCGATGCTGTTGTCAAGCTATAAAAAATCAAGGGCAATTAGTCGCTTGACAACCATGATGGTATAAAATGTTGTGTAATTGGCTCGATGATGAATAACGGAAAACAGATTGTTCGCCAAAATCCCCTTTGACTTTTAATGTGAGCATTGTCTGATAATCCTCGTTTGTGCTGATTAGAATCTGTCTTCGAGTACTATTTGCCCATACTATCTCTAGTTGGAACAGACATCAACGAAGTCGACTTTTCATGTGAACAACCACTACAGGACAGTGTTCATACTTGTGTGTGCACAGTATTATCTAGTATGTTGGGTTGACTTTGATGTAAACTTCCCTGTGACGTTTTGATTGCTGGGTAATCGACTGCAGTTGGTAGGACGATTACTCTCTTATTGAGGTTATTGTGCAATGTGTTCATGGCGCACAGACGATTACCATTGAACGTTTAGATGTGGTGTTTCGGTAGTGCCTAACGTGAGGTCAGTGGTCAACTGGTGGTTGCGATAGCAATACAAACGTATAGACCAGAGTATGGATCGTGGTAATGACAAGGATATGTCCTCGTGATTGACTAGTCTGGTATTCGTTTTGGTGGGAGACTAGCTGAAATGTGACACCTGCGTTTAACCGTGGCTGGGATCAAGCCTGTGTTTAAAATATATATATGTCAGTCTCGAAAACCACTGAATGTCGATCAACTCAGTTTTACACATAGGTTGGTCTGCCATGTGTTAATCGCATTCGATAACCGCTGTTGCACCGTTCATCAAGTTGACCGAGCAGAATAATAACACCCACTTTCTTAACCCCCATCCGTTGGACTTAGACACAGAGCCCTGCACAATACAGTAAGCTCACTGTTGTATGTTTCTCGATCTCTATGTGATTGGTGGTCGTGGTTCACTCCTGTTTTCATCTCACGGGCAGCTAGTGTGGATTCATAGGTAAACAGGCGTAAACGGTTGTTCATGTCGTTGAGGAAAATTTTGTGTAGAATAAGGATCGGTGGTGTGTGTATCATACGAGCAAAGTGAATAAGAGTCCAGTTAGTACTTGACAGAGGCATGCATACGAAGAGTTACACTGTTGGGCCAATCAGTCACCAGAATAACGGTACTTAAGGTAAGTGAACGACATCAAGATTGTGGACGTCAACGATCCGCTCGCACGTTGGCTGCATGATTAGTGCTTTGTTATCGTACTTGGCGGTCAGGAATTCGAGTCCCTTAATCAACACCCTGCTTGTAAAGCCTGTTGTAGTCCAAAGTTCTTTCTCATTAATCTTGTCCAGAACCAACAGACATGCAGGTTTTAATGGGAGCGCACCAACTATCAGAGCTTTTAGTGAATGCTGAGAAAAATCGTGGGGCCTGATCAAGGGAGCACATGGAAGATTATCGTCGTACCTGGTCAGAATTGGGATTGCTGATAATCAACAGAGCTCGATTTACGTATCCACCATCTAGCTGTTTGGAGAGTTGGGTTCCTGTTGGTTTCTTTATGTGACACATAGAGGGCCGCTCCTCATCTGATTGGTGTTTACGCTCACGTAGGCTCCACTGTCAGTGAGTTACTTAAAACAGTCAAATGTGTGAACAACCGTGGTGTTTTGTGAGTGAAAAATGGCGCAGCGCTGTTGGTGTTCCGTGTTATTGTTATTGTTTCGAGCATCACAGCGAACGAGTGATTTGATCATTCTTAAAGAAAGACAATATTATGAAATTCTATTTCAGTTCTGACTATTTATTGGCCGAGCAACCAAGGAATTCTGGCGTTTAAACATAACAGTGGTCTTAGACTTATTTCCAAACCGATGGATCCAAGACAACATGATAACACTATCATTCTTGTACTCATTTTTTGAATCCAGTCTAACTGTACAACAGTGCATATTCGAATGAAGCAACTAATGCTCATCAGTTGAACAGTTTGAATGACTAGTAAAGGGATCTGTCAAAATTAGCCACAGTTTAGTGGCCAAACTCATTGGAACAGTTTGTCGAGTGCCATTTTAAACCATAATTTGATATTAATAGGCAACAGTTTAAGCTAGTTCTCCGTCCAGAATGATATAGTTTTGGTGCAAGGCATCACCCGACCTCGATGTATACGGTAACCTATTGGTGTGATGTGAATACATTGCAATTTTCAGTATTATTCAGAGATTACGGAAATCTCTAAAAAAACATGGTTATGCTGTTTGGTATGCTTTGGTGATTTGATCAACGATCAACTATTCCCTCGGAGATGAATTTGCACACTGTGAGTTTGTTGCTTTGACTATTCTGTCGTTGTTGCTGCGTGCCAACACTTCGTTCAACCCCGTTGTTCTCATTCGGTATCCTTCTCAGCGGACCGCAAATCAAGAACTCTATCCTGTTCATTGTTCTTCCGACACGATTATTTCGGTGATCTTGTCTTGACATGTTTTCTTTCGTACAGACAGATCTAGTTAGACTAGAACTCCTAACATCTCAGTCATAACCACGCTGACTATGAATCAGCCGGTTGAGTGTTGATCCTCGTGTTACTGTGCCTCAGTGCACCACATGACGACAAGCGTCCTGTACTGTAAACGCTGAAGTTCTGTTTTCTTCTCTAGGCCAACTCATTTGATTGATGTTGTTGATCCAGGTGAACATCTGATAGCATCGACATTGATCTACCTAATATTGACTGTGATTTCCTTCCAGCTGGCTATTATCGAATATCTTCTGATGCACAACTTATCTGTGATATGGTTGTTTTCTTATGTACGTAATGTGTTATTTATACGGCTTGTCACAGCTCTAGTACCTCAGTGGGGATAACGCCGACTGGGTTGCACCATTCTGGGTTCGTTTTCCGATCATCCCATTTCCTCCGTTGGTTTGTTGATAGCTTCATGGTGTTCAAATCACGTGAGACCTAACATACCGCACGGCAATTAGCTTGTGGTATTAGGCCTGGAACTTCAACCTTAGTTGTGTAAACTGAACCGTTGATCACGGTTGTCACATTCCCATAGACTTTTCAGCATGCCGCTTTTGAAAGCAGCACCGTAGATCCAAGTTTCCCTCTTGCTAGAGCTCGCCAGTGATACATATCCCTACCACGACAGGTGTTGGACTTCATCTACATTTTCATGAAGTAACCACATTGCACAATAGGAACGACTGAATTTTCATTTGCAAACGACCAGCCATATCCGCTTTTGAGTAATGCTCCGGCTACTGTGTTGCCTCGATGACTCAACGAATAGGACTTCTCTCCAAATTGAAATCATTCACTTGTTGGAAGATATATTCACTTCTGGTGAGTAGTAGAGGATTTTGGCTTACATATAAATTGAATATTACTCACAATTGATCGCCGCTCTCGTACCCTCATGGACTTTTTAGTGAACACCTTGTCTAAACACAATTGCACCATTGTTCGGATGTCACATGCTTGTATTTTAGTGGATCATCATTTTCTTATCATCATTTTCTTATAATTAAAATCTGTCTCAGTTAGAATTTTGTCTGTTTCAGAGCAATGATCCAGTTTCATTGTAAATGAGTCGTTTTCTCCAAAATGTTTGTTTTACAGCCGGAATATGTGATGTCCGGTCCGGATGATGAACAAGACGGCTATTATCGAGTACGTGATTTCCCCCCTATCTTCCATTTGCAGTTGACCCACTCTACCTCTCATTTGCAACATTAAGGCAGATGGCGGGACCCGGTTCCGTGAATGTTATACCACCCCACTGAGGTAGGATACTTGTTTCTCGACGATGGATGTACGTTGGATTCCGTGGATCGATCTACAGAGTTTCCAAAATTCAGGGGGTGCACCGATCAAGTATGTGAACATACTGTCGGCGCTCTATTCCTATAATTCAGCTCAGGTTAGGGTTCATCACAAACTGGCTGATATTTTCAGCACCACTAGGGGCGTACGTGAAGGCTGTCCATTCTCACCGTTTTTGTCTAATTTTGTGATTGACGATATGGTGGGGGATTGTCTGCGGCATTCACATGACCCCGATGTGGACCTCCTACGTGGACGTCCTACCTGCTGATGACATAATGTTGCTGTTTGGTAAGTTTCAGGCAGCACAAACAAGGGTAGCGGTTAATTCACTTTCTGCTAAATGTTTCGGAATGCGCCTTTCAGCCTCTATGTGCAAAGTGATTCTGCAAAGTTGCTGTGGTTATTGTAGAGTTCAATGTTAGATGATGAAGTCATGGATGTTGTTGACCGGTTTGTGTACTTTGGAATTTGCGTCATCGGTGGCGGTGGCTGAAATGTAGGGAATGCAACAGAAGCGCGTATCTCTAAGGTTAGGGCGGTATTGTACTCACCTCTGACGACAGAGAGGTATTTCTGTGACGCCTATGGGTCACGTATATGAGGCGACAGTGTGGGTTGTGTTAGTTTACGTTGGCGACGCTTGGTTGGTCAGGTTAGAAGAGGTGAACCGTGTTCAGGTATTTGACGACGGATGTTTGCGTTCGACTGCTCGTATCGGGTGGGACCAGCGAGGAGGTTAGGAGGCGGGTGTTTGATAGTGATTGTCAGACGGGTAGTTTTGTTCACTGCTTACATTTGTACAGACTTAGGTAGTTAGACCATGTATTAAGAATGTGAGCCATTCGTCCGCCACATTGAGCACTATTTGTCGACGCTGTGACCGACTGGCGTAAATTGCGAGTTGGACAGATGATGATCTGTTGGATGGAGATGAAATCGTTCAGGAATTGTTTGTCCACTGTCGATCGGTTTCGCCTCCCTGTCTGAGGCCCTCCCGATTCACGGAGTGTATGGCTTGAGACTTTAGGCGGGATGTCGGCTGATGGTGCTTATTGGTGTGCATGTTGTCGTTGTTGTGTTGTCCGGGTTGTTTGTGATTTGAGTGCACCTGATGACGCGGGTCAGTGAAAGCGATAGGGGAGTTATTTTTTTCTGATGATATCTTACTTTCAATTGCAGCTCGATTGTGTTGTTTTTAAGGTGTAGGCTGCTTGATGTAGCATGTTTGTTTTTGAGTAATTAGGTCCATCCCCGTCTCCTTTTTTCTTTCTCTCTTCCCAAACAGGGTTTGTCTTTTTCTTTCCTTCATGGTTGTATGGCAGTTAAGCATCGATGTGAACCACTGATGTGTTGGTGTTCGTGATTACATACGATGTGAGTTAGTCATTGAGTGATTTGGTAAGAAGTGAATGCGACGGGTACTGAAAAATCCATATTTTTGGTTTGGGGACTGACGTTTCATCTAGCCTGGTGTTGAGAAGATTATAGGTGACAAATGATGAGATGATTAAGAGACCATCTAGGAAGTAAAACCGAACACTGAAGCCAAAGGTGGAAGACAGCCCTCATCTATTTGTCGGCTGTTTTTTTGTGACCACATTCTGTTCACAGGGCGTTAGGCCCCCTTTGGCTGGACGACGTAAATGCAAGTTTTTCTTATTTCTTGCTTCCTTTCTTCTCCTCCCTTCTGTTATTTTTGGGGTCTAATTATGGGCTGTGCGTCCGCATGTTTTCAGATGGTTGTGGCCGTCATGTTGTTATCGCCGAAGACCTTTATTTCTTCCAAAGGAGGTTTGTGCCTTGTTATGATTTTAGCATTTTTTGTAATTTCATTGCGTTTATTCGAAAAGACTCGGGGATACTGAAGTAAGCCTGTGGATTTGAGATGTGTACTGTGTTCACTCCGTATAAATGGTGTTTCTTTCACGGTCACTCTGCGCTACTTCTGGCCATGTACACAGATTCAAAACTAGTATAACATTATTCTATTCACTGCTCTTCTGTTTTGGATAAAAGCCGTGTGCAGCCTTTGTTTCATTCCCATTTGGTAGATCAGCAAAACAAGAGCTCGGAGAAGTAGGGTAAAAAAAATAAACATGCGGAAAATCAAGAAAATATTTCATCATGAAACAGACTCTTCATTTTGACTGGCATGAAAGTTGGACGGCTGATCAAATACGTCATCATCTACGTGGCCAAGAGTATTTCTGATTGTGCACGGTATCCAATGTTCGTAATGTTACCCTCTCACGGATAATCCGCGTCACGTCTCTATATGGTAGAGAGCGCCGTTTAACCTAAAAGTGGGGATCGTGACCCAGTCACCTTAACTCACAATTATTGATTTCGTACCTCGATAGCATATCGATCATTTGCTACCCGGGATGCGTATTTTATATCCGCAGGGTAGAGGTGCACGTTTTTATTCCATTCACATTATTGTCCCGAATTGTCCGTGATTTCTGTTGATCGATTAAATCAGGTAGACGCTGCTACTATCTTCCTTTACAATCACATTACTAGTGGTAGCTCAGTGGTACCCGTGCGGATTTCTGATTACGAACTTGTAGGTTTAAGTCCCGGATTACCATGACTGCTTCTGTCCAAGTTTAAGCAGGTTAACAACGTCAAGCTTGCTTGTAACTCAGTATGTTACGTATCACCGAACAACTTGTGTTTTCAGCGGACTAGGAATGACATACCGCTGCCATTTGTATCACGTCCTCCTTAAGGTTGAAAGCAGCATTGATGCTTTCGTTGTGTCTCACTTCGTGTACACGGTGGAGCAGCAAATTGTGCATGCATTTTTGTTGAATTGTTAAGGCTGTCGAAATTATCAGTAACACAGTTAAACGGGCGTCCAGTTTTGTTAGATGACTATAAGATTGGTGTGTCTGTTCACACGAACGAGTCGTGAGCAAGCTACTCACCAGTTTTCTAACATTTTTTGTGTATGTGCGGTAATTTCCGATTTGTTTGCCATCGTCATTCCATTGTACGGATTATAGCGTCTATCCACATGTATTATAGAAATCCAAAAGTACCAGTGTTAGTTTACACAATTTTAATTATGCTCTTTTGACCTTCCTCACTTCCACCACGCTAGAAGACCACGAGCCGGATAGGTGCCTACTGCGTTCAATTACTGAGACAGATACTTATCAAATCGTGGACTAGTGACCCCGCAAACTCAATTGGCCATGTTGTTCTTTTCAAGTACATGTTCAACAAATCTAGGGAGTGAGCAGATCCCCCATAGATTCAGGGCTGATAAAAAAAACTCGGCATTCCTAAGTTTACTCCACTCTACTGAACAAACACGTAAACGAGCTGCTCTACCAAACTGGGAAATTGGTTTGGGTTGTTGACACAAACCAAGTTGGAACTAAAAGGCTTTTGCCGTTAATCGATGGAAAACACGCTTACGCCGATCTAGCAGGAGGTTTTTTCTGTATGCCTTGTTTGCCTAGATTTCATTCTGCAGATTATGGGTTTTTGGGTCTTTGTGTATTAGAGTATTCCAACCTAGTGATTACGTCGGACTCGGTATATCAGACTTTTTCGCTCAGAAACTTGCCCCCTTTCGTGACAATTGGGTGGACAGTTTACTTCATGATGCGTGACTTTTTTTGAATTATGTTGTTGTGGTTGATCTAACCAGACGTAAGATTTTGTCAACATATTTCCTCTTCTTTAAATGCTACATCACTTCACTTTATGCTTGTTAATCTTACTCAAGTACCTTCTGTACATTCAAGGGAGTTTCTTTTATGAAAAGCGCCGTTCTTTAATGTTTCTATGTAATCCATTTTCAACGTCATGTTTTGCTCCTTTTAGTATATTCGGTGTTTGTTTAGGAGTGGTCTGTTTGACGGGAGCAGGTCATCTGACATACCCTAACTCTGGTTCTACCTCCTGGTGCGAGTGAGTTGCATCGGACACCTATTCTCATCTCTCCGAACGTTTGCTGGGAAACTGGACGTTTTTGATTGCTCTCTTGATCACCCATTTGATAAAACTGGTAGGCATGATGTTCACGTCGACTGGGTCACTCATGTTGGGCGGGCCACTAGGTAGAGATGTGACGAACTGTAGTCTTGGCTTTCCAGCTTAAGGGTTAGAATGTTCGCTGACCTCCTGTTCCGGACAAAATATGGTACTTCTTGTATAGTGCCACCTACCAGTTGTTTCGCAGTATGAAATTTAGCTGTTAACCTTAATCGTTCGCGTGTTTTGGTTTTGTTGTCTTGGCATCATCCCACACCCATCCGTGACCGCGTTTTACTGACCTTTATGGCAGTTAGACATCGGTGTCAAAAACCAATATGTCGCTATCGTTAGTTAATTCATTGGAACTGCGTTTGTAGTTGATCAATTCGTTATCAATCTTAACGCTTAAGGGCCCGTCAGTCGACCTGCCTTGAACCTCCGTAATTTGATCCCTTCATTGTTCAGCTTCCGGGGCCAGCTCATTCTTATGTAAATTTGGCAGCGCAAACAGAAGATTCCGCTTTAGAGAAATGTCCGCGGCACCTTTTGTCCAGCTTACCACAACTTCCTAGTCGAGAAGGTGTTTCTCGACCACTTGGTAAGTGAGATTTACGGTTACTGTTACAGTTAGTATTCTGAGATTAAGTTCAAACTTTCTCAAGTTATAATATCTGTTAAACTAGCTATACTGTAGTTTAACAAGGCTTGCTCTGTGTTTTAACATAATTGGCACCTGGTGATGGCTTTGCTTGTTTGTCCCTTTGCAGTCAGCCGCATTTCGACCACAGGAGTTTCTACCCTCCGCGATGTAGCGCACAAATTTAGTTCAGTCGATTTTAAACTTCAGGTTCACAGTTTAGAATGGAGTTGGGCGACACATTATTGCATAGGTGGGGTTGAAAGCATGGACGCGCTAGTGGTCACCGCATGATTACGGATCACGGTATCTGTCTTCAGACTAGCCCCTCTCAATGGCGGGAACCAAATGTTTGTCGGTGCACAAACGTCACCACGCGGGGTTTTCACTGCACCGATCATGGATTCACTCTCACCACATTCTTTGCAAACCCGAAGAAATAAGAGCGGGGGCTTGTGGGCAGAGAGCCTTGTCGTTCAGTTGGCGAATGCCTTTCAGCCAAACAATAGGCCAGTGCGACCTCGAGCTGCCCATAACTCTGATGCGAAAATATTAGAATGACTCCACTGATATGGCCTAGGCTAAGGAGAAAGGTTGAAAATATTAGTCAAGAACTTCAGTACAAGGCTATATAATAATGTATTTAATGCTTGCAAAAACAAGTTTCAATCTGGGCTAAAAAAAATCAGACGATCTTCGAGGTGTACTGCGTCAATAATGCATGTTAGCATGAAAAGTAGTAGGTCCTCATGAGACAAGTTTTAGCAGAAAGGTCATTGGTTTCTCAGACGCCGATCGGCCATGGTTGACACACAGACGCACACATTACGTGCAAACAGGTAGTGAGATTCTGAGCTGTGTGCCTGTTTTGGTGACTGGAACTAAAGATACTTCTGATTACCGGAGTGATTCAATTTTGTCAGTTCACACTGAGGTGACGGGCGGTGTTATGTGCTTACACTGATGATGTGGACCACATTGCATTGTTGGCTGACAATCTTAGTTGTCATCTAAACACCGCAGCGACGACAAAATACGCCTCTGGAACGACGATAATTACCTTACAGACGGAAGTGTCAGACACATTAGTAAAACTGGTTTGAGTCTTGAATCATTGAGGCATCTCTGCATACATGAAACATTCTCTGCCGGTTATTCATCACCGTCAGCAAACCATAATTAATGCATTCCTGAACGCCGAGATACATTACGATGCAATCTTTTTGGAAGTTCATGCATATATCATCGTTTGAACAAATTTCATTGTTTGCCGAAGTATACTGCTTAGGATTCTTGGACACGTAACGTCACTTATCCACAAGCCTCTGTTCAAGCTAGGTCTTCCAACCGCAAACCAGATCTGTGATCCGATCGTTTGAATACTATGCTTTAAAAAACTGTTGCAGAACCTTCAACTCCGTTGTTCAGAATGTTTGGTTTCACTTTTCTGACGTGAGGGACTTCTTGCCTTCTCGACGAATGTGAAGACTACGGTCTACGTTACGTCCGTTCGCAACGGTTTTTATTGTGATAACTGCCAGTTCAGCCTCCGAAACACAAATATTCAACACGATGTTCTAACCTAAGCAACTGACTTCCTGTTTGTGGATTCCTACAAAACTGTGTGACAAACGTTATCAGAATTCTTTTTTTTCCATGCTGAGCGTCCCCCTACACCAGACATTCAGAACCGCATACACATCGGCAGTCGTACACGGCGTTTCGATAATTACCTTCTCTTTTGAACAAACTCTGCGCCGTCGCCAGGTGACGACCCAGATTTCGGTTAGATTAGATTGGCGTTCGGTACAGCAGGATGAGTAAATTAAATCCGTTCAGAATCCACGTCGTTTTGTGCTTGGGACATCCGCGTCATAGTTGACGTCCACACTGTTTTCAACAGGCATAATCTAATGTCAAACTGTGCAGTAGGTTCTCAGCTTGTGAAGCAAGTCTACCGCGGCTTGTTGTGAGTTTCAATACCGTGAAAACTTGAGTGACAATCTCGTTTAGATGAATGGCACTGCCAGACAGTTCTGTCTAATTATTTTTTCACTTTCTATTCAATTAATGACTATCGTACCCACTAGAGTTGTTCTTGCTTATCACATATACATGCGAAGTTAGGTGGCCATCCTACATCCAACAAGCCTGTTGGATCTGAGCGGCTGCGATTGCTTGCAGTCACCACCACGCCTTGCCCGCGCATGCGCTTTATCAGAACACGCTGTGGAACGTAAACGACTGAAATGATGGTGCACTTGCATCCACTGTGTTTACCTGGATACTCTGTCCATCATTGTTTGCCTTGTATCAAAACACTCACCTAGGCTAGCGGTCCGGTCTGGTGAACTGCACCAGTGATGAACATGGTATCTCAGTGTGTGTGTCTGTATGTTTTTTCGGCGCAAATACTCTGTCAGCTGTCTCGGATCTCACAGTTTGGTTCAGACCTCGGTGTGCTTCTCATGTTGACATGGTCAAGGCAGCAACAACGTCAATTAGACAGCGTACCAGGCGACACGCTAACAACCACATCAGTCAGTCAGTGTCAGTGAGCTGTGTACACGTTGTATAACATGGTGACCCGTATGTACGTGTATAGTACACCCATACGTATCCGGCGTTCACATGACTTGTAACCACGTTGTAACCACGGTCTGAAGACCGGCGCTTCGGTTCGGTTTTTATGCGAAATAATTTTGGACTACACGCTTCAACCATTGTCGCCATCATGAACTCCATCCAAGCAGTGGACGCAGATAACTCCGCTCCCCTGATAAGGTATCAAAGGTTAACCCGCATACGGATCAGCAAGCCTCGAAAGGAACTGCTGTCGACATGGATGGTGCAAGTTCATGTCCGTGTTTGCCCGTTTCGCATCAGTGTGCTGATAAATAAATGCTTCTCTCATAATTCGTATTGCATGCATCAGCAAAATGGGGGAACACTCGTTCAAATGCCTGTTTTGCTTTCTGGGTAGAACATGTGAGGAATTGGCTCCATACAAAGATACGAACATAAGCAGACAGCTCACCGAATTGCTCACTGTGGGTAATCCCAATTTAGGCGGAGCAGGAGCACCAACGAGACGAGACGCATGCACCAGAAGTGTACTGTCAAATCGAATCAATTCAAGCGGGTGGTGTTCATTCTGTTCACAGACAGCTGATGTAGACTGTGTATACAAATAAACCGAACTATGAAAATATGTACAATACCCTATAAGCACTATATCGTTCTCGAACCAGCCGGGGTCCATTTGTGCATGCACGACCTTAACGACACATTTGAATTTGTGGAAAGGTTACGCAATATGAATGTTGCTGACAAGATGACGTTGTTCACTGTCCAGTCGGTGTTTACGAACGTACGCATGCTTGAAGTGAATAACATCATTCATGGCTGTATGATAGAGAATCATCCACAGTTAGCCCTACCGGCGTTTCATTTATGCAAGTTACTTATCGCATGCACTAATAACGTACAGTTCCTACTCAATGAACAATTTTATTGTCAGGTAGATGGTGTGGCCATGGGTAGTCTTCTTGGACTTACGTTGGCGGGTATTTTTGTGGTTTCTCTTGCGAAACAAGCACAAAACATTGTCTTCTCAGCGTAGTTGTACAAAAGCTACGTTGACGACATTTGTAGTGTACGAATCGCGTAACCATGCGCACACATCTCAACAACCTGCACCCCAACATCAAACCTACCATTGAAATCAAGGAGGAAAATCAGATATTCTCTCTGAATGTCAGACTGACTAAACGTGAAGATGGATCTGTCTCCAGAGGCATTTTCCGAAGGAGACAGGCAGTGACAAGTTATTGCGTCGCAAAAGTTTTGCACCAATTGCATACAAACGCGGGTTTGTTCGAACACAGTGACATCGAATTCGCAAAATCCTCTTCGGATAAGTATAGTTTTGAAGACCTTGATTTTATTCAACAGATTCTTATCCAAAATGAATATCCAGTTCGTTTTGTCTTCATACATACCAATCCGTTCGACTCTCTACCAGCCTCCTCAACAGTACCACGTGAGCCTGTGTTCATGTTTCTACCCTACACATTGGACGATGTAGCATTCTTCATGGGACAGAATGAAAGTATCACTAAATGTTACTTACAAATCAATCAAGCTCATTGTGCTGCACCGAAAACAAATCACATTCCATCAACTCCGAAAAAGGATCCGGTATCCACACTCGCCAAACCAAACAGTATTTATGAATCCACTTGTACCTGCGGTTTGCAATACGTTAGCCACACAGTTGGGGCACTGCACACTCGGATCTTGGGGCACGTGTCCAAATGGCTTCTGAATGCCAAAAGTGAGATTTCTAAGAGTGTCACTACAAAATATCTACAGGAATTTGGTCATAGAGTAGACTCCGTCAAAACATTCCGTGTTATCTGTCAGACAATGAACAAACGCTTTCTCTGAATTGCTTACAACACACCATATGAAACAACCGTCATACGTTCAGAAACAGTTGGTAACGAATCTATCGAGACCTTGGTAATATGTTACATAGTTTGTTATTTCCATCCCTGTTTTTCTGTCCCTATTTTTTGTTTTCACTTTACATCTGTTTTGATTATTTTCGGCCATATGACCAAATGATGATTGGTCACTTTGAAAATTTTGCCCTTAGGCTCCCACACGTCCAACTTTTTGTCGGCGCACGTAATTGTGGAGAACGAACGAAATGATGCTTAAGCACTAATTTTGCTTGACGGTTGTTACGTTTTTCAAACTTTTTTTGTGTTATGCTACATGTGGCTGAGTTCGGCTGTTTACCAGAAGTCACTCACCTGATATGTGTACGTTACCATCACTAATTCAGCTAGAAATACGATTGAATTTAACAGTTGGAATCATGATGCGTGCTGGATTGCTAAGCTTATCAACGTTTGTCTGCGTTTGCTTAAATGCTTGCGATTAGTGTATATCGACATTTGGCAATACTGTGCCAACTCAATTGCCATGTCTATGTCTTCCAGCTTGTATTTGAGTATATTGCCCCTGATTTACCGTTTAAACGATTTTTACGCCCTTCAGGTGACCCGACACCCATTCCCAAGCCGCATCCACTGAACCGACCGATACAGCGTTCCCCATCTGCTCCACATCGTCCAGCAGCGGTCGGACAGAGAGCGATTGGCGGGACTGAAACGAGACTGCCTAATCGCCAGTCTGGTGACAGTCTTTATTTCAATTTGTGGGAGGCTCGAAATGGCGATACCTCGGATCCGAAAGCCGGTCAGTTTCACGTTCCTTTTCGTTGTATCATTCAGCCCGTCGTTCGACTCATAGGTGGCTGATTATTTTGCTATCTCATTGCTTTAATCGGAAACCTTCTGAATCGCCCTATTCCTGCTTCACTTTTTCACATTTATGTATCTAGCTGAACTGTCTGTTATTCCCGGTTGTATTCAAAAACTCAGCAGCCCAATTTTGTGTGAAATCAATTTGTTGAAGGAATGTCTCGAATTCGTACACGTTTGGGTGGGGATCGCAACAAGCTGTGCTTCTAACAGTTGAGAACCTAACGATCAGTACGTCAGGTGTTTTCTACAATACTCTAGAAAACTCACCCGTTCGTCTCATTTCATGTCGGTGGTGGATGCAGCACATTTTCGTCCACAGCGCAATGAAGGATGAACAGTTCATCTGCTCCATAACTCCAATTGGCTCCGATGAAAATCGGTTGGAAGGGACTTTACGTTTTTACATTTTGTTATCCTTCATCTTTGAAACTCTCCCGCGTTACTGTTCGTTGTATCATCTTCGTCGTTCAGTGGTTCGGTCTTCCAGGTCGAGACGTTCTCAGAACTTGGTTTACACACATGGCCAACCTTCTCCTTCGAGTTCACATACCAAACGGAACACATAGGTCCAAAATGTATTTTATGGATGTACCAGTACATGAGTATTGCACTAATTGAACCGTACAATTAGGGCACTATACACTCGAATTTCGGAGGACATTTGGGTACGGCTTTTGAGAACCATAACTAGAAAAGCTATGAGTGCCATATTAAATCAGTTGCTTGAATCTGACCACACAGTGAATCTTTCTGCATTGTTTATCAGACTGTCTTTTTCTGAGGTGCTAGCTACACATCTTAAGAAACCAAGTTTGTGTGCACGGAAGCAGATGTTAGTGATTTTGATACTACTTTGGTTAGCCAAAGTAGTGGCCAATCACTTAGTATTTCCAGTGCCTCATCTCATCATAGTCAGTCCTGTTGTTTTCCAAACTTTACTAGTGTGTTTAGTTTGCTCGTGTGGATCCTGTATGAACTGACTGACCACACTGTGCTCACTTCGCTTCCTGATCGATTAGAGTACGCATGACATTTGAATCATTTGCTCATCGGCCTATCGACGGTCCGCGCCAACTCTGTTTCGTTGCCCATCTCGTTTCCTACTCCGGTGGGAATAGAAAATAGTCAAATATTCATGTCACACACATCCGAGCTATGAATGTCAACTTGGGTAAGCCCTGTGGTTCGAACTCCGAATCTGGCTCTATACTTGCGAGACAATTTGTAAATGATCAGCCACTGCGACTGCTCTGGCCGTTCTGTCGGACTGGCATGACCAGCCCCTCATGCACGCATGTAGTGTCCCATCCAATGGAAGATCAAACGGTTGGTTGATGGCCGCACATGTGACGCGCATTTCTAGCTCCGACCCGCTAGCCTTCTGCCACGATGACGCACAGTAAATTTCGATTCGTCTCTGTTAGTGATTCAAATCCACATACTGACGCGTTCAATATCTCATCGTCCGGTTCATTTCCGTTTGGCAATACCATTCCATCAGAAGGGGCACACGCCTGACTGGAACCTCCCACGGTGCTTAAATGTACAGAGAGGCAGCGGTCTTTCTTACGAGCGGTCATTTTAAGTCGCCCGGCTCTATGGTTGTTGATGGAAGAATCTGCAAAACGATCAGATACTGAAAAGGTTACGAACTGTAAAAACCTTGACTGTCCCGATGAGTAAGATTGGTAGGTGCCGTTTACCTGGTTGTGGAGTTCACGATCATCCACACTGCTGTTTGGAAACATTACCTGATATAATTGTGTTTCGCAGTCAGTGGCAAACCTGTATTCACAGATATGTTGACTCCCTTTTTTCCATGAAGCTCCCCTTTTTCTTCGGTATACATTTGTACTTAGTTATTACTATACTACTCCGTAGGTCATTGGCAGGACCAGCAGCAGCCTGACCCATAGTACCTACGGATACGACTCAAAACAGAAAGTGATGATGATGGTGGTAGTGTGACTAGAGCTCTAAAGTCAAGGGACTCAAGGCAAACGTGATGAGTACGGTATGTACAGGAAGTCGTCCTGTGACTGACAAGACGAAACGGGAATGCTGTGGAATAGAGTACCAGAGCGCAACGTGAGTTGTACGTTCGAGCGACCGGAATAACTTTAAGTTTCCCTCTTCATCCAACCAGACGTATAAGTGTGTGAAGATGTGTTGGCCTGACCCTGTCAAACTGACTGAATGTTGAGGGCAAACCCTACGATCAACTGTTTGCGTTCTTTGTCTCCCTTTTCTGCCTAGTGCATAAACTCTAAGAGAAGTTGACCGTATATATGCATGACCCATGAGTTCAATCGCATCTCCGGTCCCTTTATCTTCTGTCTGGAGTCTTAACAATGATATGAGTCAACTGTGCGAGAAAACATGACAGTTGGGGCTGTGTACTCGGACGATGATTCTGTTTAGTGCATGTAGAGATTGCATTTTCTTCGCACGTCTAACAGCCTCTGCAATCATCTGAAAGAGCTTTAGGTGGATGTTCTTGAAATCATACGGTTTTCAGTGTTCACTTTGTTTGTAACCAACCTGCTTCAAGTTCCTAATCAAACGTGTCCACTATTCCTTGGAGCATCCCGTTAAATGTGTTGATTCCTTCACAAATTCGTCGTTCCCCATGCATTTCAGACGTAAATAGTCGCTCGGAATAGTGTGTTCTATAAGATTTTCTATTAATTCTCGTTTGTTTGTGGATTGGTTCTTTCGTTGGTTTACACCTACTCTGCAACACGCATTTAACAGGCATTTCCTGTTACCGCATTCACTTCCACTTTGTTTGTGTTTGTTCATTCAGTTGTTTGTTTGTTTTCGTTTCCTGTCACGCCAGACCCCCCGCCTATCACATCCTCTGGCTCGAACACAAACCTACCCACCCTCACCGTCAAACAACAACTGGAACCCCACACAACCCTAGTTCAACCCTCGGTGATGCGACCTAATGCACGTGTTTTCAGACGCATTCAATGCGTTTCTGAATACCACCAAGTGCCGCTTGCAGTACCAACTACTTCAGCTGCATCGAACTATATTAACAACCCAGCTCCAGTACCAACTCGTAAACTTGCCCCCTTACCCCCACCTCGGCTCACTCCGGGCATTCGAGCAACTGCTGCCACACTTCCGCCGGTGACTTCTCAAGTGCCTGTTCAGTCGAAGGCCAACGCCGAACAAAATCATTTTATCGAGTGAGTTACTTCCGATGTTTTAGTCGCTTTTTGGTTTGGTTTGTGCCAGGCATACTATATTGTCACACTGTCACTGTTGCCTCATCACTCGTCGAACGCGGTCATTCGTGAACTATTTTTTGGTCACCGGCACCTGACAAGATTCTATGTGACACTGCTTCTAGATCATCTGGCGTCTTCCTAGTACTCGAGTATCCCACCTCAAGTGTTTGATTACCGAATCTCGTTGGCGTGTACATTCGCTACGGATAACCTCTTCTACATTATGAAGTTGTATCTGTACGCCTACGGCTTGTAACAGTTCAACGCGTTCTGGGCACTTGCCTGAAATCAGTTTGTCCGCCGAATGTATGTTGTACAGCAGTGCTACTGAATCTAATGTGGTGTCAATCGGTTTCGATTCATGTTTGCACAAACTGTATCGGAATGACATGGAATCAGTGGCTGAATAGCAGAATATGGTAGCTTGCCTGATTGTAGCCTGACTGGTAATTCGCTCAAAGAATTGGACTCTCTGAAGTGACACTGCCTCATGCGGAATAAACCACACACTTAAACAGAGGGACGCAACGTAATTACGAAAGTGAGGGTAAGCTGGAAGGGTTAGCGAAAGGTGTTGTATATTAGGTGTCCGTCAACACACGCATGAGACGAAAACGAAAAGACTTAGGGCTTGGAATATAGGCTTTACTTGTTTTATTAATGTGATGTAGAAGCCGCAGCAATAGAAGGCACGTGTGAAGTTTTGAACAGTTAGTGGTCATTGAAACATGCACATCATGTTCTTCCTCACTTTGGTTACGGCCATAAAAGCTATCAAATTTGTTACACTTCACGTTTTCTGGGATTCTATGAATGGGCACTTCGTTGTTTCTCCATTAATGATGATGGGTTTGAATTGACAGGTATTCTCTCACAGATTGTCTGAGGGAGTAGACCATGTCGTGGGATTAACTGTCGCATCTAAGGATGACACGTAAATGGGTGGATGCAATATTTCGAGCAAGTAGATAGCTGGAGACCGTTCTCTGTCGACCGTCTAGATGCCTCAGGTAGGCGCATTTGATTTCCATTTGATGAGTTCGACTTCGTCAACTACTGGTTCAAATTTATATTAATGGAAGTCACTGCATGAAAATTGGCCCAGGAACGGTTAACCAGTTTGTTAAGGGAACACCCGAGGTCCTGGATTTGGTACCAAGCGAGATCGTCCGCCAAAGCGTGCTGTTAAAACGTTCTACTTCACTGTTGGATTGAGGATTATATACCATCGTCCTGCTTGTCACTATTCATCGATCCTATAGAAAGTGCTTTGGTTCCCTGGACATAACAGATGGTCCGCGATCTGGGCGGATGTGAGATGGCATACTCAGCACAATGAACAACATGCAGAAACAATGGACAATGGTTGATGTGTTCGCATCCTAGGAGGCAAACTCGAAGGAGAGTCTTGATCATTCATCACCTACCGTAAATTGCAAAGCCTCGGTTTAACCCGTGCAAATTGTACAGCCGGATATGATCTTCACATCGTCCGTTGAGAATAGCAGATTGCTCAAGCACACAAGGCAAACGAGTGGAAGAATTCTAGGGTGACACAGTGAATCGTGTAGATCCTTCATGTTGGTGTTACATAGCGGTGGCGCACCAACAACTTCATTGTTCTTACCGTAGCGGTGGATTATATCGGGACCGTGAGAAGAGAGTTGGATCCATTAAAGCCTATCAAGGTCTGGTTTCATCAATCTGAGGAACTTTGGTATCGGATTGACTGTCAACGATTAAACTTTCGTTTTCTTTGAATGTTAGTCCGTATTTATTGGCAGCTCCATAGAATCGCATCCGAGTTTTCTCCACATTGCCCTTCATGTTCACTACAAAGATGGCTAGGGTAGCTTACGTTCTGATGGTCTGATTGTTAACCCCTTGGAACCGATACGCCATTACTCACACCAAATGGAATACGGTAGGACTAGAAAGGATTCCCATTTGCCTCGAATGCAGTAAAAGCTTTGCCTTCATTCCTGATTGATAGTTGATGATAGGCTCTCCTCAAGTCCATAATACTGAAGATAGCATAACTCCAAATCTTCACAACCGTTTTGTGAATTTTCGGAAGTGGACACACATCTGAAAGTGTAAAGCGGTTCACCGTTTGGCCGTAGTCGATGGTCACCCTGCGTTTGTCTTCTTTTAATTGTGACTAAGACTTTGGCGCGCTGGGAGGTGTTGAATGGCTTAATCTCACGCTGTTTCATGAGATTCCGGGTTTCCAACGTGATAAAACGTTCACCCGGAGTAGAATGTCTTCGCAGTTTGGTGAGAGTTGAGTGAAAAGATGTGATGAATGTGGTGGACAAAATTACACAATGAAACATTACACAATTACACACGTTACACACAACATTACACAATGCAGGCACCAAAAATCATGCCCCAATAGTGCATTAGCACACGTGTTTGACAACACTGAGAGTTTGAAATGAGAATAATTTGAATTTTGTAACGTGAATTTGCATATCAGTGCCTGTGAACATAAGTTATCAGATGAGTGGAAAGTGTGGTTATAGGACTCCGTGAGTGTTTCGTCCTAAAACGTTGCTTCTGAACGACAGAACTAGAAGTGTCTACCACAGCTTTTTGAGATGTTTCATTAACAAAAACCCACACGACCGCACTTGACAAACACTGGAAAGTGTCGGCTACAGTCGTAGAAGATAACAATGGATGTAGTTTTCGTGATCTGTGGGGCTCGACAGACCTCCTAATAGTGCCTGTTTTTACCACAACTTTTGCGCAATATCCTTAGGAGGACACTCGAAACGACGATGTTTTGCATAATTGAAATAGTTCCACCGTTCGTTCGTTGCTACAGAGTTTCCGGCTCCTCGCGATAGAGGCTCAGAGTGTTTCATCGAATCTTGTCTAGAAATTCACGCAGAATGAGAGATTTCATGAATCAAGCTTTTGATAACTGATTTCAAAAGGTCGGGTCTACTCATAAGCGGCTTCCATATTGAGTGGTTACCAGAAGGCGCTATTGAATACTGTCAGACTGCACTCCACTGACAAATGCATCAGGTATGACAGCATTCTGTTTTCACTCGGCGGAAACAGACTAGAAAACGCAGTCTTTCACAGACGAATTGATAGCCTTTAAGACTTTGACCCGTTTCTTGCTTGCGTGTACATGACAGATGTCGAGTACAAACCTAGTTCTGAGATTTTACATGGAGTTTCCTGAAGGTGTTAAGTACGCCATCAGATGATGTACACTCAGCCACGTTATCGTAGATAGCAGGTGAAATGTAGTTGATGAGAACCTCAGGTTACTGTGAATCTCAAATGGAAGATTTTGTGATGTTTGTGTTTGGTGTGTAAAACCAATGAAGGAGACTTGAAAGCCAGGGTCGGCATCAGAGTGTTGTGATCATAAAATCTTGATAGATAGATTATCGAAGCAGTTTTTTCCCCTTGCTAATTTGAATAAGGTCAAAATTATGATGTAAGGCATGTGCTGGAGCAACATTTCGTTCGTTCTCTCCGCATACATAAACGAAGTCATAACCGATTGGGTGAACAAATGAATGCGTGCAATCGAAGGCGTAGGGTTTGTCTATCTAGCAATCATAGTTCACTGTGCGACATGTCCGAATATCTGAACTTCGAATCAGTGTACGAAGAATCGATATAGAGGGTGAAGTAGGGTTATATGAACATAATAGGAGAGTGTGGAAAACAAGGCTTGAACAATGAAGGGATAAGACCTCAAGATAAAATATATAATTAATAATTGGCTCATGTACAACGGATTGCTAAGGTAGTGCTAAGTTGACCACAATCCGCTTCTGGATACTTGAAGGTGGTTTTCCAAGACTCATAAGTAGCGCCTCAGAAAAAGCTAAAGCACGTTTGTACATAATCTGACAACACTGAAATTCTTCGAGGGATCTACTGTGTTTGGTTCCGAGCACTCTTGACTGCCTCAGTTCAGCTATTCAGAAGCCATCTCAGAATGTACTGTGATATTCTTGTCTGCAATGCCCTCCTGTCGGCCTGTATACTGCATTCCGCATGGACAAGTAAATCCGTAAATAAGGTTTGATATGGCGAGTGTTGGCTTTACTAAATATTCATCAAAACATGCACTGGACGAAAACGAGAAGACTGAAGGCTCGGAATACAGGGTTTATTCGTTTTAATAATGCGATGCAGAGGCTGAACCGAGTGTGAAGAGACATGTGGAGTATAGTGTAGACAGTGAATAGTCAGAAATACGAGCACATCACGAAAAATAGAGATTAATGGCGCCATCGGCTACAAATTTGTCATCCTGAACTCTAGTCTCTGGCAGTAACTGCTTATCAGCGTACACCTTGATAAAGGAAGTCCAGTTGCACCTTATCTGGTGACAAATGCTGACGTATTTCACCACCACGTTACTGGTTGATTCCTGGACCACTTTTCGAGTCTAAACCTAGGCCATTGATGTCTCCCATACAACTTTGTTAAAGAACGCCCAACTCAAGTGATGGCATGCAGTTCGTGCTGTAGCCAGATGTATACTACTCTCTTATTCATCATGCACAGCCGCTGTCGTGCACACGATATATCTCATGGGTAGCAACGGCTGGGGGCAAATTAACACCAAACATCTCCACTGCGGGTGACCTAGACCCGACAACCACATGAGAGAGCATTACTTGCACGGAGTTGAGTACTTGTTCACTCGAAAATGAGCTTGTATCAAGCGATCGTGTACCTCATATTGATCAGCCCATCTTTTAGAATGCAGAATAATGCCTCCTCGAGTAGCTTTCTACTCGCAATCGTCCAGCGTTTCTGTTAACAAAAACATCAATTTTCTGAAACGGTTCTTTCACAGGAATGAATGGCCCGGTCATACTTCGTTTCTCAGAGGTCAGAAGTTGGAATTGTACGCTTGTTGATTTTCGATTGTCTTCTGTTCTTGAGCCCAAGTGTATCTTCAAACATGCCGGTTGAATTTAGATTTGCGCATAGGTATTCCTGGGTGTACAACGAAAAGGCGTTCAATAAAGCAACTCGCTGATTGCCATGCTACGCGTGCGCTCGCGTTTACAAATCAAAATTCTGGCCCACACCAACCCCGGTCTCCGACCTCACATCGTGCGCAGCCCAGTTTGTGTGTGTGACAGACGCCTGACCCTTTCTGCTACCTTGGCGTGGTGGTCAGGCTTGCGTGCTGTTTTGATCCGGAGGGCTGTGCTGACTGTGACTTCGGTCCTTGCGGGTTCAACCTTGTCAGATTGGCCGAAGGGGAACAGCCAGACGAAAAGCAGATGCGTGAGTGTCTGTGGACTTCTATTCATTCTTTTCTTCAGCTTTGTTGGTGCATTGTATGATGAATGGTCTGCCTGGCTTTTCATAGTTCAGTGAGAAAGTTGCTTTTCATCCTTATCTTCTTTAGGTTGCACTAACCTCCACTCCTATACTGCAACGCTTCTTGTATTACGCTTTAAAAACCTTTCTTCCTAGTTTAGATCTAGTCATTGCAGCCTCTCTCTGTTTAGTTTCCGAGAGATAAGAGTTTCCCTTCCTCATTAGCCAATCAACTGGCTAACCTGCATTGGCCGGCTGGACAGAAAGGCCCCACTGGCACACCTCCCAGTCTTATTCCTTCGGGTTTACACTGGATACGTGGTGTGTTGGTGGAACTGCAATTGGTGCAGCGCAAGCCAGTTGCAGTGATGGCTAAACGCAGGCGTCCTTTGGCTTCGGTCACTGTGACAGGCTAATCCGAATCGGATGCCGCCAACCATGTGACCGACGCCTTCTGTCGAGAGGTTTTCCACCTGCCATCCCCTGTTCTTTGGTCCGGTCTCGTTGGTCGATGGCTCATCCACTCGCTTATGTTGTCCGCAATCCATCCACTGTGGGCTTTGACCATATTCTACGACCGTATCGAGATATTCCTCCGAATGTGTGGATAATCATGCCTCCGATCTGGTCATTCACCAAGGTAGTGGTCACTGTAGATCGAGTTTGTCTCCCGGGCTGGGGCCTTCGCTACTCACAAAGTCGGTGGCTGGAGACTCTAGGTGAGATGGCGGCTAATCAGTGGCGTGAATGTTGTTGTTTGGCGGAGTTGTCTGTGAAGGGAGTACATTTAATGACGCGGGGCAGCGAAAACCGTAAGGAAGCTCTCATTTGTAGCCCGGTTGTTTGTTCGCAAGGTGTAGGCACCTTGATGTTGAATGTGGACGTGGTCATTTTCAGTAGTTAGGTCCCTTCCCGTCCCATTCTTTTTTCCCTCTCTCCCTTCCTATATAGGGTTTGCTTTTTCTTCATGGTTGTGTGACACTTAAGCATTAGTGTGAACCACTGATGTATTGCTGTCTGGTTATTGTTTGTTTGTTGATCTGCTCATCCATCCCATTTTGCCTGCCATGTTTATTCAGTTGATCCGACCCACTTGAGCGTTGGCTCATCCGGTCGATCATGCTGTCCCCTATCCGCTCGCTGTGAGTTTCTGTACGTTGCTTTCCCGCGCTGTGGGCTTCCACCGAAAGTGGGGATACTCACACCTCCTGTTTGATAAGCCACCACAGCAGGAGGGTGGACGTACGATCGCCACAACCTTGACCACACGTTGCAAACTAGCCGCGAGTGATAAAACTGAATTTGTGTTGTGCTTGTTCCAACGGTCCTTATTCGACCATTTTTTCATTGGGTTGTTTTCTCACGTGTAACTTCTTTCATTCTGACTAATGTAAATATGTCAGCCAGCTTGCTACATTTGTCTGAATGATTTTCACGTGACAGAAGCCGTTTTTTGCTGTGAAACCTGGAAATTTAACTTCAGCTTGGTACCGGACCGTGATCACATAGGTTTTCAACCTACCTCACTTGGTCTTTTTAGTTTTCACATAGCCTTCAAGGCCACACGTAAACTGGTGACAACGCAAATGGCCTCCCTTAGACCGTGATTGTGTCGCCGTGCCCCCTTGAAGGCTGTTTCGACCGAAACGAAAGAAGTCAGGGCATAATCACAAGGTTTACTTTCCGAGCCGAAGCCGGTTCAAGCAAGTTCAGAACAGGTTACACCTCGTGTTTGTTTTACAGGTCAGCCTTTATAAAAGTACGCCGCTGCGTAAGACCACTCTGGACGATTCGCGCGAACAGGCTGTTGGAGATCGGCAAACAGAGTTATGCTGGTCAGATGGAAAACACATGCGTCAGAGCGTTGCCTGCGAACAGGATTGTCTAAACGTTAGGGAAATAAACCTCTCCGCCGCGTGTGTGTAGGTAGCTTGTGTTGCGGCATGAGAGAGGCGATGTGAGGGCGTAATTGCATGCATCTCCCATCGGACTGCAGCTGGGACACGCCGTCGCCACTGTCGACGAGCATAGAGTTATCAAGCCATGTTTTAGGGCATTTTAACTAAGGTACACTAGCGTTTTGGTTTAGTGCCTCAACAAGTTTACGTACATATACGCACTACCTGCTACCTAATTGCTCTTTAATTTACTCATCCAAGACACGATTAAAGCTGCTAACGGCTGTGACTGTTTTCCTGCTCAAGTGGTAATCATTTCCAGCCTATGCATCGTAACACAGTTGCCGTCGTGTGAGTTGCGTGGTTACCTAAACTCAGGAAAGGTAGTGGTGGTAACCGAGGCTGTCACCGGCAACCATCCAGTTAGTAGCCAGTCTTTCTCACCCGGATGCTGCCAACTAACGATATTTTGGAAAGATCGAGTATATCTTTGCTTTGTGAGACTGAATCTGATGGTTAGGTCGTCTGCAAACTTGACAAAGTACCTTGGGTGTATGCATCGAACATGCTGCTGCTTCTGTGAAGGACTTCGACACAGTGTTCCGGGTTGAACACAGTTGAACATCAAATTAGTGTTCGGTGTAATTGCTGTAAACCTTCATTCAGACTAACATGTCTAACATATCCGACGGTCGACTGGCATTGTGTATTTCAGCTCCACTTCTGCTTGGTTTTGAAAATTTGGTTTTCCAGACACTGCTCTATCTCCAGTTTGATGATCCACGTTGTTGTGAGTTAGTTGGACATTGTTCGAGTGAGCCATGTTATTTTCGGTCGTACCGTGTTGTCACCTGGAGTATATGATAGGAAACATTGTTTGTGTAAATCTATTAGAGTGGTTACTTGCTCATTCTACAGACTGGATGGGCATTTATTTATTATTGTCCTGGTCACCACCGCATCGATTGGTACTCATCAGATGCGTTGAGTCGCCCTTTTCTCGTCTAACTTCGTAATGATCGACTTTGTAAAGGGCTGTTTTATCACCAGGATCTCATGCCGACAATGCTCTGTGCATGTTAAACAACCATGTTGACCTGTTGCGTCTTCGAAGTTCGCAGCACCACTATGAATTTTCTGCTTCTTTTTCTGATACTACGAATAACCCATGTGTAAATGTGACGTGTCTCATCAGTTTGTAACGTCTCCAAAATGTATATGTAGAAATAGCGGAGGCTGTTAGTGAAATCAAATGAGAACATCTCATGGGCTCCGCTGCGGCTGGCCACTGTGTGTTTTGAACAGTTCGGATGCAAGAATGATTTCTGACCGGATGATAACTACACACTATGTACTAGTAGAACCCGATATCTCGAATACCATACGAATGCTTGCCTTGATGAGCACTGTTTACCAACAGTCGAATAGAGTCCCGAGAAAATCACACAATAGTATGGTTATCAAGCTTCAGAACCCAAACTGTTGGGCTGAATAACTTCGTTATTTGTTACCTGTTATGTTGTGGACTTCCAGATTGGTAGTTAAAACGCTGGCGGACTGGCGGTAAGGCATGGACAGTGTCGTGACCGTACCGAGAGACATCATCAACAGCAATTTTCCTGAGAATATTTCTGATTTATCTTCATTGTATTTACAGTCAGTGAAATCTAAAACCAGTTGGCTGTTTTTTGGTTCAAGAGTGATCATTGCGCCAGTTGTTTTTTGGACCACGTGAGAAGCGATTGTTTGTGTAGGCAATTGTTCACCTGTTGTCGCGCCTATCAGTCCCGATAATTCGTGGATTCCCCTACACCGTGCAAGCCAGCTTCGCAGTTGGTGATTGTTATTTCGCATCATGCACATGAACGCATTTGATTGCTTCATCCGTCACAGCAATATCGTTTATGTATCTCAGACGGCATTCGTGTGTTCAGTGTTGATGCAGAAGCATAACATTGTTCTTATGCTTCGCGAGAAGTCGTGCAATGAATCTTAATGTTTATTGTCCAATTCTCACTCATACTCCATTAGACTTGCACTCATATTTCTAAACATGAATTCTGGTCTGAAGCACGGCAGGGCTCCTGTTTGAACATCATCTACACTTCTGCCCGATTGTTTATTTGACTGAAATTTTTTGTTGCTTGTTGCTTTTCGCCCCTTGGACAACCTTTTCTCAGTGTTAGTTTTTCCATCTTACCATGTTGTCTGTAACCCTGGAATTTGGCTATTCTCCACCGTTGCGATGAAGTACTCCGCTGGATATCAAATTAATCGTGTCTCCGCCCTGTAACCCGATCACTACGTGCACGAGGCATTGCAGCCGTGATTGTGTGCAGATTGATTGGATTAAGTAATCGACACGTGACTTGTTGGCAAACAAGCGTCTTAGCGCTGGCTTTTTGTGAGCCTTTCGGTCTTTGTCTTGAGGCGTCTCGATGTTTAGCGTTTCCATGTACATGATAAGCCATCTTCCTAAGCATGGCCTACCTCTCTGGATTGGACACAGCCGCGACTGTTCTAAACCAGCTGATCGACCACCCCTATAGATTGTTCTATCGATCTGTCCGTGTTTGTTTATATTTAGTGACTGCCAGGACAAATGGCCTTGGCGTGTGGCCAAGCGTTTAACTGGCCTATTTTTTTTTACAAACCCCTGTCATCCACAGGTTTTTGTCTGTGTATGCATGTACCGCTTACCGAGGTCTGCTGTGCTCCAAAATTCCACATGCGACATAATCAATGCTGTTGAGCCGAACCTCTTGGACTCATTCAAGTAGATCGTGTGTGTTCGGTTTGCTCAGTTTCATTTCTCTGTCTCGGGCTCATTTCTACACTACTATTATCGTTCTGTTCTTACTGGTCAAGTCCGAGGCTTATGTGCACTTTTGTACTCATCGCGTCGACTGTATAAACTCCATCTTATAATTATTCGGACACTAGGTTTGTTCGCATACCTCTCCTGTGTATACGGGTCTTTTTTTACACATCCAATCACAACGTAACAATTGTTTTGGCATGTGTTGTGTTGTAACAGTTGGAAAAATGAAACCATTTTAATAACTGAAAAGTGTCTTGTTTCATCACAGTCCAAAGTGAGTTATGACGCTGTGAACTGAAGTGTAGCCTTCGTTCTTCAGTGTGTTCAGTTCAGTTCAATGCCATCACATACTGCGATTTCTGTGGACAAAACGATGTGTTATGAACGAACGAATAAAAGGCTACAATCTTCGGGAATAAATCAAATCAGGTTAATGTACCTGTTGAATAGGTGCATCACTAGTGCGGTATTTCAGTTTGCCACCACCCTTGTGGGGGCTGCTTTTGATATTCTGGGAAGCCCTCAGCTTCTTTGGTAAATATAAATGGTTCTTTTTGAAAGGGAGAAAACGGTGTACATAATCTAGATATCTACTTTCCCCGGGCTTAATGCCTGCTAGACATTTGACGTTTCAGCTAGTTGTTTATTCACTACACATTGCTGAAGGTGTAATGATGTACCTACACAATAGAGCACTGCCCAGTGACTCGACCAATTCACGGGCCGACTTTGAGACCGTCTAAGAACATCGGAGTAGTCCTAATTAGGTCTTCTACATATTATTCAAGAAGCTTGGATTGAACTTCCACAATCACAAATGCATTTCTCGATAAGTTGCATTCACTGGCAGTGCACCAAAGTCATCGGTTTAAACGGAGATCACATTGCTCTGGAGCCTTATAGAGCCCACTTTGAATTGAGACGTCCTGATATTCGTATGGTGTGGCAATTTTGATTCGTTGTCTTCATTCTTCTTCAAATGGCCGAGCGACAGCGTACTTTTCGGAACACACTTATTTTGTAGTTACCTGTGCATGCAAAAACCAATCAGTTGTCGATATTAACGAGCGGGGTGTGCAGAAAGCTATGTGCATCATATATGCAGACAGTACTAAATGTTCATCATGTCGTCGTAAACCACGTATTTTCTGCCACAAAAGCTGACTCTGCTGCACTCACCCATCTGCACGTCGACTTTGCACGAGCCGTTTTCATTCAGAGTCTACCTGCTTTGGGAATACTGACTGAAACCAAGTCCCTGTGCCATCACGAATCCACCCGACTCTGCCTGAGTAAACATTGTCATATTCCTGAATCAAAACTGGATGATGGTACGGACGTTTCGGAATTCAACCTGGTCTCAATTCGTTTTGTTCCCGGGTTCAGTTGGTATTGTTTCTCTGTGTACGTCTAAAGACGTTTTGTTTAGTGCGCATGAGCTCCAGTTGGCACCTGTGTGATGTTAAGGGCGATATATACGTCTCTGTACTTCAGTGTCCAGCTGTGTATGCAGCGCTTCTGCCCTATTCAGTCGGGTTGTGTTATCTTTATATAATTAAAGTACGGTAAGTAATTTGCTTGGTGTTCACCAGTCTCTGTAGTCTTTGGTATGACAGCTCTTCCCAATGACACAGCTGGAATGTTTGCATGACTATTACGGAAGCTTTTGGGTGCACACTTTCGTCCCATAAGGTCAATTATATACATTCACGTAGGAAGTGATCTTCGTGTGTATCTACTTTACAGGAAGTTATTGTCGACTAGATGACTGTCAGTAATTCATAGTAGTTTGGAAACCGCACGTACAGAGCCACCCAACATTTTACAAACATTTCCGACAAAACTTTTTGTATTGACTGATAAATTTCGTCAGAATTTTGAGGGCGCATTGTAATGGACTGCTGGAAACTTCACTAAGCAGTGCATTGTTCGTTTGCTCAAACTGAGGATTGCTGTTTGGATATCCCTCTACTCGCTTAACGTACGGCGATTCGCGAATGGTTGTTCAGAACTCGAATGAAGGTCCAGTCGAACGGTAACTAGGACTGCGTAGATTTACAAGTTAATGCACTTGTATGCGCTGATTTGCAATATGTGACTTCCTTAATAAACTTATTACTATGGACACTTTTGGGGCGCGATAGTCACAACGAGACTGAACCTTGACAAACTGTGACGGTTTGCGCGTCTCCATGACTTGTTGAGCAAAACTGGACGGTGTAGTGACCACACTGACAGAGTTTCTCATACCAGGCAGGCCAGTAGGTACAGGTGTGACAAGCCACAGTCGTCTGGCCCTCCGGTTGGCATATTTTTCCGGAATAAGTGTCAGTTCTGGCATACTGCCACCCACCCACTGTATTGCGGTAGAGGCTTTTAGGCCTGGGCCTCCTGGCAGTATCTCAGCCTACGTACAATCATGAATACTTACAACATTGCTAATTCCATACTGCATTAGCCGTCTCCCAGTATAAACCGGGTCACTCTGTCTGACACATACACCAGCGTGGATAGGCGAAGACATGCTACCACCGACCTCTCTCTCACTGTCGTATCACATTTGACTCTCACGTCCCTCCCGACCCCCATTTCTGGTAATTACTCCACAGGTCCCACAATGGATAACGCTAATCATAGTAACACCAAGCTGGTAGGCTTCATCTCTTGCCATTCAGCTTCAGGCCTCCCTCGTCCCTTGCTCAGACATAGAATACGAATTTATACAGTTGCCTTCCACATTCGCACGCTAAAACAGATAGGTCAGCAGGCTGTCCCCGCAGGAACGTTGGACTCTTTGAATGTCGATGTCTGCTATATCTCGGAGACTAGAATCCAGAAGAGTAGTCAACGTATGGAACTAACAGCACCCGTATTGTCCACCAGATACTAGTTACACACTTCGGGTGACTTCACGGTCGCCGTTAAGGGTCAGGCTGGAGTAGGTACAGTGCTCAGCAGGGCGGTCACGGTTGCGTCAGTAGACTGGATTCTTGTTAACGGTGGACTTTGTGCCGCCCGCTTGTCAGGTTCTGTTAGGGTCAGTTCTAGACGCAAAACTGTCAGAAATCTTTTCATTGTGCCTGCTTACATTCCAGCTGACTGTAGTGACGTCGGTGTCAAGAATGGCTTGTACTCATCTGGCCACTCTTCTTCGTCCGACACATGGTTCTGATATAGTCGTTCTGGCCCAAGATATGAGTGCCCAGGTCAGCCGCCTTAGTGAGGTCGAATTTCATATGGGTGGCAGGTCTGGGATAGCATCACATCGCACAGATAATGGTGGACAATTGTTGCAGCACAAGCTATTTTTAGCCAGCACTAGTTTTAGGCATCATGTACCTCATTGTTATGGTTGGCGTCCGCTCTCACCGAATCAGGCCTGGTCTCAGATAGACCACATAGCTGTTGGTTATAGGTGGCTTGGACCCATTCAGTACTGTAGTTCTTATTGGAGTGTGTACTTGGACTCCGATCATGTGTTGTTACGTTCTCACCTTTTACTTACTTTTGCTGGGCAACGATCCCCCCGACGATAAAAACAACTGGCTGTTGAGAAACCAGCTATGCCATCGTTAAAGCATAAGTACCAAACTAGCCTGGTAAGCAGGTTTGGCAGTTCTCAACCTGAAGATCCTAATAGTTTCTGGATCCAAATCTCAGGCCATTCAGGAAGCAGGTACTGTAGCATGCGGCACGGGGGTACATGGGTTGAGGAGACATTGGGTTTCGGAGGAATCCTTTGGCTTGTTAGAAGTCGGGCGGAACATTCCTCTCGGTAGTTCTGTTGTATAACAGGCAGTTTCGTTGTGAGTAGTATACTACTCACAAGTAGTGTATTACCCACAGGCGACATTCAGGAACAAAAGAACAAGCCCCGAACACGACGGACAAGAAGAGACTATCGGAACAGTGTGTACATGCTGTGTGAGAACTTTCACCAAGGCGAATGACAACATACTGTCACCCAATGTATGCGAATGAATGTCTGTCGTGCAAATGAGTGTACACGTTTGTGGTTTAGTATTTGACATGACCTGTACGGAAGTTTGCGCAATAAATCAACTTGCTGGCCAAGCGTCCTTTGCGGACACAACAACTGGTGCCGTGACGAATGTGCGGATGAAGATACCCTGACCACAGCCTTTCGAAGATGGAGAAGTCCGGACGTTCCTGGAGGACGTGGCCGGAGTGGTCGGAGTCGAGACCGACCGTGGGAAGCTGGCTGCCCTGCGGACGCTGGTCAGGGACAGGGCGAAGGCAGTGCTGGACGCAGCGCGAAGAGGCCCTGCGAAGATGGAGTGGGCCGCTGCGAAGGAGACGCTGGTGGCTGCGTTTGACAGCCCGGCCGACCGCCAGGAGGCCATGCGGCGGTTCAAGGCGGCCAGGCTTGGACAAGGAGCGGACCTATCCGTGTTTGCTGCCACTCTGCAAGGTTTGATGGACAGCGCTCTGCCAGGTTTGGATCAAGAATTACGACGACAGTTGTTAACGGAACAGTTTATTGAAGGTCTCCCGATGGCGGTTCGCGACCAAATCCGTATTGCCCATGTCGCCCGGCCGATGGACCTTGACGATCTGGCGAAGGTGACGCGGGAGTTGGCAGTAATGTTCGTGGCTTCAGTGGATGCAAACAGCAATACGGACGAGAAAACACTGGGGGTAATGCAGAAGACAATGGAGCAACTCGCAGCGGTTGTAACTGCCCTGAAAACAGCAGCACGGAAGAACGATCAACCAGGAGGCTGCTTCATATGTGGAAGAAGGATTGCCCAATCCGGCGGTCTCAGAGGTCTAAAACTAACGTGTTTCGTGGTTGTTCTTTTCGTTGGGTGGGTCAACTAGTAATGGGAGCGATTGAGAAGGGGGCCGTACATACAAGGGTTGAAGTTGACGGAGAGGTAGAACAGTGTTTAGTCGATACAGGGGCAGCTATTTCGTTGATTGCTCGTGCCGAAAAGCAAAACCTAGAACCGATATCCATGATGATCAGGACGGTTGGAGGTCATAGTGTACTGGTTGACGGCGTGAAAGTAGTATACTACTCACGACGAAACTGCTTGTTATACAACAGTTCATATAACAAGTCTAGGAGAGATATCCGTAAGAAGCTGAAGCGTAGTCTAAAGGTTAATCGTGAGGCTTGGTTAATGGAGAAAGTTAGAGAATTGAAGACCGCTTCTGCTTCAGGGAAAATCGTCAGAATCTTTAAGCTCATTCATGCCAATTGTCCCAGGCTATCGTCCGCCAGTGAAGCTGTCAGCAAGACGGATGGTGCACTCATCTACAATAAGTCAAGAAGGTTAGAGTGGTGGACGGAACACTTCGAGGGTCAATTAAACTGGTCTTCTGCTGTGTTGCCGCCACAAACATGCAATGTTGTACCGCTGTCGGTAGATTTGGAGCCACTCACTGGAAATGAGGTTCGAAGTTGCATTTTGGTTGTCAAACGTAATGGGACTGTTGGTTCAGATTAACTCATGCCGGCACTTTTCACAGAAGGTGGAGAGGCGTTAGTAGTGTCCTTGAATGGACGACGGAGGCCATCCCTCCGTGCTGGGGTCACGCGACACTAGTTCTTATATTCAATGAAAGTATCAAGGACTCTCGCGAATATCACAGAGAAATTGGTTTGACTCCAGTCATTTGTAGACGATTAACACCCATTAGCCTTCGTGGACTTACTGGAGTTGGGAAGTAAACATTAGGGAAGAGCAGACAGGGCCTCATTCCGGGCGACGATACACTGATCACGTTTTCCCTTCGTCACATTCTGGCGCAGCGTCATGTGTACCGCCAGTCAAAGATCGCCCTATTTATTGACTATAACGTTACGTTCTATTCGGTAGATCGATCTCCACTTTTAGAGTTGCCCAAATGCAGCAGTGCACCGATCAGGTATGTGAACATACTGTCGGCGCTCTATTCCCATAATTCAGCTCAGGTTAGGGTTCATCACAAACTGGCTGATATTTTCAGCACCACTAGGGGCGTACGTGAAGGCTGTCCATTCTCACCGTTTTTGTCTAATTTTGTGATTGACGATGTAGTGGGGGATTGTCTGCGTCATTCACAAGACCCCGATGTGGACCTCCTACGTGGACGTCCTACCTGCTGATGACATGATGTTGCTGTTTGGTAAGTTTCAGGCAGCACAAACAAGGGTAGCGGTTAATTCACTTTCTGCTAAATGTTTCGGAATGCGCCTTTCAGCCTCTATGTGCAAAGTGATTCTGCAAAGTTGCTGTGGTTATTGTAGAGTTCAATGTTAGATGATGAAGTCATGGATGTTGTTGACCGGTTTGTGTACTTTGGAATTTGCGTCATCGGTGTCGGTGGCTGAAATGTAGGGAATGCAACAGAAGCGCGCATCCCTGGTGTACACCTCTGACGACAGACAGGTATTTCTGTGACGCTTATGGGTCACATATATGAGGCGACAGTGTGGGTTGTGTTAGGTTACGTTGGCGACGCTTGGTTGGTCAGGATAGAAGAGGTGAACCGTGTTCAGGTATTTGACGACGGATGTTTGCGTTCGACTGCTCGTATCGGGTGGGACCAGCGAGGAGGTTAGGAGGCGGGTGTTTGATAGTGGTTGTCAGACGGGTAGTTTTGTTCACTGCTTACATTTGTACAGACTTAGGTAGTTAGACCATGTATTAAGAATGTGAGCCATTCGTCCGCCACATTGAGCACTATTTGTCGACGCTGTGGCCGACTGGCGTAAATTGCGAGTTGGACAGATGATGATCTGTTGGATGGAGATGAAATCGTTCAGGAATTGTTTGTCCACTGTCGATCGGTTTCGCCTCCCTGTCTGAGGCCCTCCCGATTCACGGAGTGTATGGCTTGAGACTTTAGGCGGGATGTCGGCTGATGGTGCTTATTGGTGTGCATGTTGTCGTTGTTGTGTTGTCCGGGTTGTTTGTGATTTGAGTGCACCTGATGACGCGGGTCAGTGAAAGCGATAGGGGAGTTATTTTTTTCTGATGATATCTTACTTTCAATTGCAGCTCGATTGTGTTGTTTTTAAGGTGTAGGCTGCTTGGTGTAGCATGTTTGTTTTTGAGTAATTAGGTCCATCCCCGTCTCCTTTTTTCTTTCTCTCTTCCCAAACAGGGTTTGTCTTTTTCTTTCCTTCATGGTTGTATGGCAGTTAAGCATCGATGTGAACCACTGATGTGTTGGTGTTCGTGATTACATACGATGTGAGTTAGTCATTGAGTGATTTGGTAAGAAGTGAATGCGACGGGTACTGAAAAATCCATATTTTTGGTTTGGGGACTGACGTTTCATCTAGCCTGGTGTTGAGAAGATTATAGGTGACAAATTATGAGATGATTAAGAGATCATCCAGGAAGTAAAACCGAGCACTGAAGCCTTCCTGAGGAAGGCCACCCGAGGTGGTTGAAACGTAGGGTATTACAACTCGCTCGAAACGTTATGTTATTCCCAATCTGTTTATCAACCAAGAAATATCTTGCTAACACAACAAACGTCGACCCAACCACAACTATAGATTCTCTTTTATGTTGCGTTTGACTGGTCCTTTCGTTTGAATGTATGAGCAGCCAGCTACAGTCACATTGTACGCTTCCATACTGCTGCCAATTGTCCGATTGATGTGCTGCTTGCTAACCAATTCTTATTTAATGATTTCCCATTCTGTCTGTCAGCACACAGCAAAGATTTGTCTCACGCTCCGTCGGATACGAAAACTCGGAACATGGAAACGATGCTGCCGGCTAAAGGGCTCAGAAGTGTACTTGCTGTTCAAGCTAACCAATTTGGATGTTTGAGTATCTGTGTAGATAGACCAACTGGTGGTAGAGACACGCACACTCGTATGCTTCCCGTCATCGTTGTTTTTGGCTTTGCTGAAACACGCGTTCAGGAATATAACGTGATGCTACACTCTCAATCTCCAGTTGTCGGTCAGTAGTACATTTACAAATTAAACACTACTCACCAATGATAGCAGTTTTCGCATTCCCGCAGACATTTTAGCCGGACTTTTCAAAAAAGATGTACTGTACTTGAGTTTCGTTCTTGTTAGAACCTGCCAGCAGTGCACACCCTTGCTACGGCCGGTCACAATCCCATGAGGTAGTCATGTTTGTCGCGTTCTAGGCTATGGAATCGAGAAAACCGAAACAACAGTATTTACGATTAGTGTTAGACGAAAAAATTTCTTGAATTTTTGTTCACCAGCTCGTTACTACGTCCGACGATTCTGCATCGAGCAACGCAGTCATTTGAATCTTACACACATTTAAGCAGCAGCTATTCATCGTGTCTGATTGGTTGTTGCCGACCGACCACAATACCGTTCACAGCAGATTGTGCGTGTACTCTGATCGGCTGAATCTTCTTCAATCAGGAAACCGCTCCAGTCCAATCTCACTACAACTTTTACCACTACTCCGCTGACTTCACATGTGACAGTCGAATCATTAGTAAATCTGATGTTTGCATCCCTTATCGCATACTGAGCTGGCAGTTCGCTATGAACATTACCAAAAAGCGAGTATGGCCGTGTTTGCATATACTAATTTAGTCGTACCTAATGTGAAATCACTAACATAATGGTCAACACGGTCGCCTCTTGAACACGTGGGCAGTGTTCAGATCTCGACCGTGATAAGGATATACACTACTGACAAGCTTTAACAGAAGCGAGACTGGATTATAACGTTTCTATTTGAAAAAGGCTAGCTTGAAAGTCTTTGGGAAAGCGGAAGGTATGATCATCTGTGATTGGTGTTCAGTTCATGTGGACAAAAGTCCCCACTACTCATCAGTAATATCTGTATTTTTCGAGCCTGTGCAGGTCCCTCGCACTCTAAATCTCTGGATGTTGGAACTTCTCCGGGCACCTATGCAGAGAAGCCGTTACTATGTTTTATTTTCAGCCACAACTGACTCTATGATGTTTGACTAGAAATTTGAATAAAAACATCTGGAAACGCCCGAGGCAGACTTCAGAATAATGCCAGTCTGCCTATTTGTTGTTGCTGCCTATTCTTCCACTGACCATCTTTCAGATATAGTCGGATATGAATATTACCACCTGGTTATCAACTCCGTGTCTGATTTGCGTCGCACATACGTTGTGGTCCGCTTTAAAGACGTGGATACTTAAGTTATCGGACTGGATGTTGTCGAACGTGGTCAGCATTCTTTTTGTGTTCGTCGTCCCTTGCAACTGATATCTGTCAGTTTTCGGTATTCTAGCTGTCGTCGTTACACAGTTCTGTATGTCTTGTTCTCTCTACGCTTTGGCTGGATGCTGCTTCGTCATCACATATAAATTGCCGTAACTTAGTTACTCCAGATACAAAAACCATCAAATTCTCAATTTGTAAATGTGTGCCATATTCTTTTGGTACTGCAACATGTGGTGTTGTTCACTTGGCTGTCAGTTGCTGTGTTTTTGTAAGATCATCCGACTTGATGTTTGTTTATCCGCTTCACCCGATAGAGAGTAAAACTCGGTCATCAAGGTTACTTATGTGGCACCCACAAAGCAATCACAATAGGTCCCTGAGGATTGTTGGACACAACGTGCTGTCAAAGTGGAAGGTTTAAAACGCTTTTCACTCTTGTCCAAAACCTAGGTAGCAGTGTGCTTGATGCGAATGTGGAAATTTGCTTGGTACATTCGGTTAACCTTTTTTTTCCACAACATTTAACGACGTTTAGGGCAGGGGGCTTGTACACTTCAAACAGTAGATCAACTGGTTTCATTGTTTGCCCATTCTGTCACTTGCGCAGCGAATGAAAAGTGAAATCTCGCGTGTGGTTACGCTACCGAAGCACCACAGCACTTCCGAAATAGATAGTCTCCTCTTGTTTTTTCAACGAAAAGAGGCCGGTCTTTCTCGGAGTGCTGGCACTATTGCTTCAAGGGTTTTGGATTAGTGAAATCTTTCCGAATAATTGAGATTTGGCCAACTGTGTTGGCCACCAGGATAGTACATAATGCATGTGTCAATCACCAAGACGAATATGATTTGCATGGCGTTGATGCAGTATGTTTACCAAATACAAGGTTTCGCAAGAATGTTTGGTACATCTCCTAGCGAAGTAGCCAAAAGAAATTTTACAACACTTCTCGACCCAGGGTGAAGGTATCATTTTCGAGGCTATGCAAGCCTACAGGCAGAATCTGTCAACCGTTTGAAAGGATGTCTTATAACTCACATTTCTTGTCGGCATACTCAATGTCGAGTGATGCTTCAAATGGTAACGATATGATCGGATGCCTCTACGCTACCTCTCCATCGGAACTGTCTACCTTCATCTGTCGACGCTTTATACTCTGAATCATTTAAGCTCCACGATTAGCGCACTGTCATGGCCTGTGTGCATTCACCACATTGCCGCATATTCGGACTGATTTCGTTCCTCTTATGGTATCTGTTTCTTCGACGTTGTCACGGGGAGCGGTGGCTTGAGCAACTGCACTGTGATATAGATGCTGAGGGAACCGTTTTTGAGGCTCAGTTTACCGGTTCTTGGTCTGCAATAACCCAGAAGTGTAACACCATCATGTGCCAACCACACGGATTCGGGTTCAAGCCCTGGTTTCAGTGAATAGCAACATATGCAGCCAACCATAGTGCCTTCTTTGATCGGAAGACTGGAATTTGTTCAACAACTTCCAAGCAGCATGAGAAATTTTGAGTGCTATTACGCACTCCGCTCAGTACTTTTCAGCCTCGAAGTGCAAAGTTGCTGTGGTTATTGTAGATTTCGGTGTTAGACAATAAAGTCATAGAGGTTGTTGACCGGTTTGTATACTTGAGAACTTGCATCATCGGTGGCAGCAGCGGAGGTGTAAGGAATGCAATATAAGCGCGTATTTCCAAGGTTAGGGCGGTACGGTACTTGCCAATGTTGTACACCTCTGGGGACAGAGAGGTATTTATCTTATGCTTAAGGGTCACATATATAAGGCGACAGTGTTACTTGGAAAACTTGATATCAAAAGCCATCCCCCTAATATCCTCTTGTAAACACTAATCGATGATACTAGAATGGAGGCTAACGCCATTCCAACAGTAGCTCCCTGATAATTAAATATGACCCCCTGAGACTGTTTTTCTCGTGACGGCGGATTACCAGTTGGAGGTCAACTGGACATTCCATCTGTGCCTTTCGAAGATAACCATCCTGTCATGCTAACAGGCAGGCGTTTGGCTATACACCCACTGGTACTCTACTGTTACAAGAAAAATGTCTGCGCGAATACCTGTCAAGTTCTATCGGAACGTCCAGTTCGTTAGTGGGCAATTAGCAGTCCAGTTCAATGGAACTCTGTCCGACATAGAGAGTACTGCACGTTTGAATTCGTTGTAATCACTGATACGCTTCACCGGAGAGTCAGACCGTGAATACTCGGATGGAAAATCTCCTGTTCTTGTACCGTTCACCCTTTTCCAATACCGGGGCTGACTATTTCGAATCCTTGTTGATCAAGCGAGGTGGTGACAAGGAGAAGGGCTTACGTTTGTGTCGAGGTTCGGATACCCTAAGCAAACCTATAAGGTTGATAGCGCCAGCTTTCACCGAACTGAACGTGGGAGTGGAGAAGACTTCAGTAAATGAAATCACAAATGGCCTACTGGGGCCTAGCGTTGATAAGAACTCGTTGGTTGCAGGCAGGACTGGTCTGCTGGGTAGAATTGGTGTAAACTAAGTTCCCGAATTAAGGATGGACTTCCTTGTAATTCGTTGATTATTCTGTCGCTGGTTGTTTTCCTGTCTTCCTCTTCTGTTTAGCGGACAGGGGAGTGTTTATTTTGGGTTGAATCAGTGAAGCTTTACAAATGTTGTACTGGCAAAATGGCGGCTCAGCTAATCGAACCCTCGATCGCTAGACGGGACACTAACACACTGCTCACTACGCCACCCTCGTATCTGCAAAGACATAAGCGTATCCAGTGTTATCCTTGTTCCTCCCAAGACATCTTTTCCATTTAAATGATGAACTTCGATTCACCGGTGATTAATGCAACAGGCCTACTAAATTAGAGAATTGGTTGCGACAAAATCAGGGCTTCGATTGGATTCGAACCAGCAACGATAATCGGATGTCCAGGCACAGCAAGCGCGCCGTTAGCTGAGCTACGGAGCCACGACTGGAGACTACTTTCTGTACTCTCTCTTACGTCTCTGTGTCCTGATCATTTTCTAGTCACTTTTTCACCACCCCCCCTGATGAACCTATCCGTTTCCGCATTGTTGTCATTACCACGAATTAACAGTCAGTGACACAAAACATAACATATGTGGACTCAGGGCTCGTCGGCTCTCTTGTACTAGTCAACCATTTGTTTAGTGTACCAGTTTTACTGACTCAGTGGAAATTCCATACGGTCGAACGGGTCAGAATGAAAACCAGGTCAACTGTCGGTCAGTCATTTGGCAAGGTTGGGATGTACGTAGCAAACCCCGACGGAGTGCGTATGATTCGTCAGATTTTGCAAAGGTGACAGTCACTTACACTTAGGAGTATACGATGTCTTTCATGAAAAACCATTGATGTTAGACTTCTCGTCTGTGCGTTATTGGACCCTGTCTATTAGTGGCAAGCCTGGCTGTCCAAGTCCCGCGCTAATTAATTTTGTGTTCCGTCATCTTGGAGACCGTTTCGCGTGACGAGTTCAGACCACTGTCCACTATCCATTGTATCTCTATACTCACGTGTAACTTCCCAGAGTGGTAATCGGAAACACGGCTTAGCGAACAAGCTCGTTCCCAGAGAATCATAATCAGACTAAACGCATCGCATTTATAACAGTTTTAGAAGGCACTCCTTACGCATTGGGTGGTCTCATGGGGTCAAATCAAATTCAAATTGCAATCAAGATGCCCCTTGAACAGCCCCTCGTGATCGACTTCCAATGTGGGTGGTGGAAAAAGTTAGTTTTAATGCCGGAACTAGCCGTTTTTACATGTGTGACTTCCAGTGGTTTCCCTTATGACGGGAATTCGATGCTCCCCTCCGTCTGTTGGCCGTGAACCACTATTTGAGTGGTTGTTTTCATCGCATTAATTTTTCAGACCTGGCGAATCTATCCGTTCTGTTTACTTATGCCCGCTTTGTAAAACCATTATAAAAATTCTATCCTGACAATAACTCCTTGAAACAACATTGATCGTTCAGCGGTGTATACACATTTCCAGACTGTTTCACGTGTTCGGACTATTCACAGCCATCAGGGCTCATATATTGATTTTATGCCGTGGAACGATTAGGCAATCAAGTGACTTGTAGTATTTATCGATGCTTTTTTCTCTGTGTGAAAACGTGTGTTTACTTTCTCATCAGCGCCATTTTTGCACGTGGGATTGTTGATAGACAAACTGGATGAAACAGGCAACAGTCGTCTTGTTCCATTGGCTTGCTTTTTTTGTTAAACGTGAAGTTCTTTTTGGAAGATACACTCGTATGCACTTCCGGTTTACGACAATCCGCGAGGCGTCTGTCATACATGTTGCTTCGGCAAGCGAATCAGCTCATTTCGAATAACTTAGTGACGTTATATTTAGTGATTGCTGTTGTTTCATCAGAAGAGCCTTATGTTGCGATGTGTCACCACTTCGTTTACTCTCATCAATGCGGACTAGAAAGAGCTGAGAAGTTCAAAGAGGCTGTTCATAATGTGAACAAGTGTGTTGAACCTATCTTGACGGCACTTATGGAAAATGTTTGTTTTTACAGTTCGGAGATGACTCTTTAGAGGATGATGTACACAAACCGTATGTGGTTGTGCAGTTACGCTACGTTACCACCACTAGGTGCCCAGCTCCGCATAATCGTTTAAGTTGAAGTGGTGCTTACACAAGCATAAACGATTGCAGCAAGTGGCCGTACGCATTCCGAATTGGTTGAAATAATGACGTGTCAGCCTCAGCTTGGTAAACCAGCTGCTTGAAATCCCATATCGAGAATTGCCAAACGCATCACGACAACGGGTCACTGGGTTAACTCAGTTAGCTCGTTCACGCCGCTACTGCGCAATTAAAACTCGAATTTACTGGCGTTTTGCGAAGCGATACTTATCCGAAGTTACCGATCGACGTTATATATACAAAAGTGGCTGAGGTAATCGGTGAGGTTGCTGCGGTCTCGACTACACGATAGTAGTGTGGTTGTACACGTGTCTAGTCACTGTTTATTCCTATTTACGTGTTGTATACAGTCGACACATTTTACGTTTGTGATTGGTGAGAATAAACGAAATGTTCACACGTCGCAACATACGTCCTCTTTCTGCATTGATTAAGTGGTTAAGAAGAACGCCGTATTTCAAGTTTGTCGTTATGGTCGTTCAATTCAGTTTGGCTCACTGCTGTGCTGTTCCGTAAAACTGAGCTCTGTTAACGAACGCCATCAAGATCTCCCGTCTGTGGATCACTCTTGAAAATACATGTGCTACACTTATCAGTTTGGGCCACTTGAATGTTGCGTACGCGATGACATCAGTAGGGCAGATTGGTTCTATTTACATTACCACTGTGTAGAATCGTAATATTTGGTAGCGATTTGTTCGTAGTAAACTGTTAGTTTTCCACAACGGATATTGTTGTCACATTCTGACTGTCTGTGAAAACAGTAATGATGCGTCTGCACAATGTGGAACACAGACTGTTGGGAAAGTACTCACCCCACGGTAGCAACAAAATGTGCAACTCCAGGGTTTTTCAGTGATAAAAAGAGTGTAGATAAGCAACAGACGTTCACTTTGTTGTGGCTGCAGTGCAGTCTGCAAATACGCCATTTTTGTTCATTGTTGTGTATGCCACCTTGCCACTTACGTATGTGCAAATGGCGATAGGTCAACCATTGAATCGATAGTGACTTAAACGAACTAATGAACGTTTAAAATAATCATATACCTACGAAACTACATAAGTTTTCACTCAAAACAGGTATTTATCTCACTTCAAACGTGCTGTCAACCCTCACATACGTAACTCTTTACTGATCGTTACTGTGTCATGTACCTGGAGACTTTAACATGAAGCTCACATAAGCGTTGATCATCATTACAACACCAACACACCTATGACGTAATGAAAAGAATAATTAAATCAAATATTACTGTCTTACAGTAAAGGTAATCACATTTATAATGAGCTTTTGGTCCTTTGACACTACGTCAAACAGCAGCATGTACATAATGCTCTGTTGTGTAAACAGCGTGTGGCATTGGTCTTGTTACAGTATTTACGTGTTAGACATGTCTGTTTTCAGCGTATTGATTAATGTGCTATTGTGTTTTAAGAATCCAGCTATCATTCAATGTCATCCGTTTCGATTTGTTCGTTAGAAACTCCGACCCAGTTAACTGTGTGCCCCCGAAGCTTGCTTGTAACAGGCTTAAACACTCAAGTTGACTACATGGAATTGACCTCACATCGCCGTCATCCATATCGTACGGATGAACATTTTGCATTGTACGTCTTCAGTATGCTGTCAACAGTACCAAAATTAAATTTGTTTTTGTATTAAAATGAAACCATATTTGGCTTCTTGTAAGCAAAGGTTATCGCTTATTTCGGTCACGACATGCAACACTGTCGTGTTCGTCTGAGTTTCCTTCCATTCGCAGCAGTGCAAAAGATAGGATCTGCTGTAAGGTTCAGCGGCGAATCAAGCCAGTGCAAAATCTGTTGTTTATTTTATAGGCTAGTGATTATAAAAATGCACGGAGACCTATTTAAACGAATCCGAGGAATGTAAGCGAAATGTCCATTCAGGATTGTAGGCGGTAGGCACCACGACGCAGAGATGACGACACTGCGAACGAGACACTCGCGACTCTGGAAAACGATTTTGGCATGTGATTCAGCCGTAGAAAATGCGTGGTTTTGTTATCACTGTGTGAGTAGATGCATCACGTGAGAACGTGATTTCACATCAACTGATTACTACCGTTGGCGCTTCCCCCACTTGCTTGCGGGCAGGTCTCAACATTGCACCACATTTTCGCAAACAAATCGGTTCCCTTTTTTGTCTCGTCTACGTTCACAATTTTGCTTGGCTGAAGCGACTTTAAAGCACCGTATCGATTAGTAAATCCATGGGCATACTACAATCCAGCGCCAGTAAGTAAGTTAGAAATCCGGAGCTCATAGATTGCTTTTGACCATGCACAGCAGTGATTTAAAATGGAAACGCTGAGAGCCATCATCCATGCACTGCCTCGGCTGGGCTTGTATCCTTCAATTCTAGCGGGGAGGCAGAAGTACCCAAGAACACTGTTCACCCAATGCGTAAATTTTGCTCCCGCTTTTGTTCCTTCTCAGTCGCTACTTGAATTACTGGCATGAATTGCTAGTTAGATTCGAAAGAAACCCACAGTCTCTCATACTGCCTGGCGGTTGTTGACGCATCGCTCCCAAATTGCCTTTCCGACGCATGAGTCGCATGGGTGTGGATAGGCTACATGCATGCACTGTTGCAAGGCAGAACGTAAATATGGTGATATGATGACGGTTGAGCTGCCTCAAGGTTGAATCGTTTACTTGTATGTGAGTAGGTTCATCACTTGTCTCAGCACGTCACGGCTTTCGATGAATGGGCGGATGAAAAAAATGCGCACGGCAAACATCGTCGCTTAAGTTAGATGGGTCATGCAAGTTTGTCTCTGTCCCTTGGCGCACCAGTTCGTCCGGTCACAAGAGTGGAGCGCTGAGGTCCAAGGCCGTGTGAAGTTATGGCGGTCCTTCTAGGAGGTAAGGTGGTACAGTGCCTACGAACTGATTGGTTGATCTGAATCGAATCTCAAAGCCCCTCACTTCGTCAGAAAGCTAGTATACTTAATCAATCGGACAGCTGCAGGAAAAATGGTTATGCAAGCTTAAACGTCAAGACTAGTAAAAGTGTTTATTTAGCCGTTCTAGTTCTAGCCTCCCTTGATTACTTGTGACAACTTACAATTCAATACTTGCAGTGCTTTTTGTCACCTCGTTACCCTTTTGATCTGTACCTAACACATTTCCTACCATGACAACTATATCCACCGAAAGAGTAAGCTAGCACAAAAAACATGTCGACGATTGAACGTTTTACGTAGGATCGTCCGGTATACCGAGTCAGAGTGCTTCAAGGACACTGTTCTAATCAAAATATTACTGTGGATAATAACATCCTCACGCGTTTGGCTGAGATATTGGGCGGCATTTAAACACGAATGGTTGAGTCACACTCTCGGTTCCTCCCTACCTCTCGGCGCGCGTTTGAAGCTGTAGATTTGGTTGGGATCATACTGTGGAGAATAGATATGTTGAACGTCTTACTATGTGAAGGTAATTTGTTTGTTGTCATCGGACATAAACATACCAGTGAGTCCGATTCAGTATGATAACTGCTGATGATCTGAGGTGATTTGGGTCGTCTTTGCACGTTTCATTGGAAAATTCTATGACCACTTTGAAAGAGCTTTTACGACAGCGGTTTAGTTGGCCCTATCGATTGGGCCAGCGAAGTCGATATGCAGACGTTGGGTAAGGTCATGATTGTATTGTGCCTTCCTCCAGATTTTCAACATACGGTTGGCGGCATCCGATTCGGATTAGCCTGTCACAGTGACCGAAGCCAAAGGACGCCTGCGCTTAGCCATCGCTGCAATTGGCTTGCGCTGCACCAATTGCAGC
>QNGE01001344.1:72163-92023 GCA_008508345.1 Paragonimus westermani | reverse complement strand
AGAGGAACATCTCGACACGATGTTGGAATACGGTCAAGGCCAACACTGGGTGGATGGCGGACAGCACGAGCAGCCGGACGAGCCATCGCGCAACGAAATCGGACAAACAGACGAGGAATGGCAAGCGGAAAACCCTCCGATAGAAGGCACCGGTCACGCACGTAACCCGGTTAGAAGTGCACAGGACGTGTGAACGGAAACCGGGGGGTGCTGCGGGTTGGAATTGCGACTTATAAACGAGAGAGCGCGCGTTGCATGTGACTAGCGATTTGGACAATGAAGATTGTGCTTTATTGGACGCCTTATCGCTACACTATGAGTACGTTGGTGACCTACTAATCCCAAACGGCCAGCGCATTCGCGGCCGCACACATCGCAACGCCATATAGTCACGTCCTATAGCACCGATGGTTCCTTTGCGTACCGCACGCTTCCGCTCGCGACCACGCAACAATTGCTTGTTGAACTCTCGGACGCCCGCCCGAACCGTATTCCTCCAGGCCGTCCGGTTCAACGCCAAATCTTCCCAACATGTAAAATCAATGTTACAACGTGAAAGACTTACCTGTACAACATCCTGGTACCTCCACTTCTGGCCACCGGGATTTCGCTTACCTGACTTCACTTGTCCGTACAGTAACTGCTTCGGGATACGGTCATCGCCCATCCGACGGACGCGACCGAGCTAACGCAGCTGATTCAGCATCAACATGGCTTCCATCTCGTCCATGCACGCTCGCCGCAGTACCTCAGTGTTCGGAATCATGTCCGACCACCGAATACCCAAGATGCGCCTCAGACACTGGACATGGACGCGGCTCAACTAGCTCACGTTCCACTGATACATTGTTCACGTCTCACTGCCGTACAGCAATATAGACAGCACCATTGAGCGGTAGACACAGTTTCGTGGCCATCTTCAGGCTGTGATTCTTGCAGACACGTCTTTCGAGACGTCCGAAAGCAGCGCTAGCCTTTGCCACACGCGCTCTAAACTCGCGGTCCACGGACAGATCTGTCGACAAGTTGCTACCCAAGTAGCAAAAATCCCCGCAGCTATTCACAGTGTCTCCAGCGATGCGAATTTGGGGTGTAGGTACACAAGCAGCACCTCCACCAGGAGAAGGCTGTAAAAACGGGAAGTTGATGTCCAACCCAAACTTCGGTGCTGCTGACGCGAACGCTGTAGCTAGATGTTCCAGCTCTTCTTCACTGTGCGCTAGCAAGGCGCTGTCATCTGCGAACAGAAGCATGCGCATCGTTGAGGTGTATAGCCGGGTTGGGGCGCCAAAACGTCCGATATTTAATAGGCGCCCGTCCGTCCGGTACTCCACCTTTGGGTAAGGTCGTGATTGTGTTGTGCCTTCCTCCAGATTTTCAACATACCGAGCTTACTGAGAACAGCTCCAACCATCTCTTCTATCACAGTATCGATACCGTGCTGGTATACGCAAATTCGTGGATTGTATGAAACTTTCTGAACAGTTCGATGAAATACGTCTGGAATGACTAGTCTGGCTGCGAGTAATGCGCAGGTGTTGTTTATCTTAAACAACTTACTGTGTGCATTAAGCTCATGAAATTAACCCCTCGATTCTTGTCCATGAGAATTCATCCACTAACTTGAAGAGGTCCTGAATCACTGACTTCATTTGTTCGAAATTATTCGATGATGTTCGAATGGCATCGGTGACCATCTGACTGACATCATTACTGTGCACAGTGGCAGCTACAATTCTATCAGTCAGTCGTGAAAGAATATCTACTTGGTTTCAATCTATGGTGCGTGTGATTCCCTCAACTTTTCCAAATTTCCTATCCACTTAACTGATTATTAACAGTTTAAAATTAGTAAACTGTTTCGAGTCGTTTGGGATTTCAGAGGCTACTTATATGGTTGATGTATTTAAGAAGAGCTAGGAAAATATGTTTCTTTTTATCCATTGCTCGTTACCTTTCACCTGAATTTGTAGGTCTGTTCTGTTCGTGGACGTCGCGCAATGTTATTCCATCGTCCACTCATATTTTTTCTGGGATTACTTTACGACACTTGGGTTATCCTGAAACTTTCCACACTTTTCATGATAGTTGACTTTGTGGCTCTGTGTTTTGTTTATACTCCACAGTAAAAGAGTGGTTTGTATATCTTTTCGCTAACTACCATTTCACGTTCCTTTTTACTCATGTGAGACATGGGTACTTTTCAAGTTTTCTACACGTTTTAGCCCCATAGTATAACAAAGAATGCATGATTTCTGACTTCTTGTGCTTCATGCACTTAAACTGGAACGGCAACTGGGTGCACCTAACCCGCTTCTGAAGTTGCGGTGATAAAAACGATAACAACTCTTGAAGACGCTGTTAGCAGTGACGACCCTCAATTTTGTCTGAACGATCGCCTGAAACAACTGATAAAAGCTACTCTCAAAGAAATCCCCACGAATTTGACGTAAGGTTTGTTTCGTCCAAAGCCGTATGGAATCATTCAAACGAAGGCGGAGGAAAGAGAGATTCTGACTAATGGATTTGGCATGAATTGATAAAGTTTCAGATGTGGATACGCTTGGAAGTGTGATTTTTAATACTGTTTTTCGCTGTAAGTACCTGTTTTCTGTCTCACGTTCCTGCTTTGGATGATGAATACATTCTGTACGGTAACAGAATGATTTGCACAGTGATTTGGTGTAGATAAACCTCATGGAACAATGTTCAGTTACGACCCTCCGTGGCCTGCTACCTGGCTATCTAAAACCTTCCCTTCCCACCGTCCCTGCCAAACCTCTCACCGACACATGATCATTTGATTCACGCCCTTGGCCGTTTCCATAAAGAGAATGTTTTCGGGTTTGTGACCCTGGAAAGTTTCTGACCTCCAAGGATAAGTTTTATGAGGGTGGTGTAGGTGAACTTTTGTCTTGTTGATAGAGCCACATTGAGCATAATGGCACTTGTTTTGTGTAGAAATTATGAGTTTCAGCTTGACTAGTCTAAATTGGGAAAGTTCAAGGATGGTGTTTAATCTTGAAAACCTTGAGAGCAACCTGAGTCTACTGGCAAAATTTTATTTCATTATTTTTTTGACAATCTAGTCGTTATTTAGTGTTTGAACACTCATCAAGATTTCGTTAACTTTGTATTTTGTAAAGTTTCTTATTTCTAGTTCCCAACCTGTAACTTTTTCAGAAGAATTGTCTTGATAGTTCATCGTGTTCCTAATGAGTTGATATGTTACAGCTTTGGTAAGTTAGGTGAAACCCAACTGTGAAATATCTGGGCTTCGGTTTTATCTATGCCGACAGTAGAAACTGTATGTTCTCATGTATTCTGCAAGTTGAGCCGCCACTCCACGTCGAAACATTTTGTCCTCTCGACTTATCAGCGGATTCCACACCATGTAATGGAATCAGTGGGCAAGTAGGATTTTTAATTTTCATTTTTGATTTTTTAGCTGAGCTGGTGGTGCACATACCGACAAAAAACATGCTATTGTTGTCGCTGATTCAAATCTTGTTGAGGTTCAGATTTGACGCAATTGTGTCCCATATAAAATGTGCGTGCACTTCTTATAGATCACTGTGTCCTTAAAAGCACTTCGCTCTCAACGTTCTCTGTCACCTCACATTACCTACAGGCCGAACCTCGTTTCCTCAAGTAGCCCCCTTTAAAATTTCATGCGTTCTGGCAATCTTTCTCCTTTGGATTTTCTTACGACGATATCCCACCCACTTGTGAAACCGAACCATTGTTTTTCGTCCGAACCTAATTGCTCACTAATAGCATATGACGGCGGTTGACAAACCCAAAGACACCTCGTGTTGAAGAGACTTATCCTATGGTGGTCGATCGAATCAGTAGTTTCCTGTCGAATGCACAACATTCCATCTTTGGTTTGTGTTGGAGGAATCCTTTATTTCCGTCCAAAACCTCCTCCTTCCTCAAAAAAACTATCCTATGCAATCAGATTAGGTGGAAATGTCGTGAGCAGCCGACAGGTGACCTTCACCAATTTTTACTTGTTCGACCTTTATTCCGTTATGCTCATTGGTGGCTTAGTGACCTTAACTACTTTTACGATGTCTGCCCTTCGATTCTCGGATTCCGGAATATTTTTAGATCGCTATACGCCCTATAAATACCGTGTAATTTACTCATTGACACACGTTGTTGGAGCGGAACAAAGTTGCTTTTTCACCTGTCTTTTGGTTTGTCTTGGGTACAATTAATGGGGACCGCCATGTTATTTCGTGACCAAGATTTTCCATGTTAATTATATCAGAGAGGAGAATCCGATTTCTATCGGTCGCATTATTACATCTTGAACGAGTCAGCCTATTAAGTCGAAGGTTTACAGCAGTTTGAAATAAAACCTGTACCTATCATTATTTTGCCACCCGCACTATTAGTCGTTTTGAGTGTAAGAACAACTGGGACCACACGTATCCAACTGTTGTCATCAAACCCGTGTTCAGCCTTGAGCATAACAATAAGTATATTAGACATTCGTTTTCGCCAACTGGAATTTTTCGGTTACACAGTTCATGTTGTCCAGCCTACTCGTGAAACCCGTCTCTGCTATTCTAACACATTTGGTCAGCGTGATTTTCGTTTCTGAAAGGCGCATTGCTCACTTGTTCGTGTTTGGATGTCAGTTACATTGCAGATGCGTTGCACACAAATTGTTCTCCTATTCTCACGCTGTTTGGGTGACGGGAACTACGTTTATACCAATTGTTTGACTATCCATTTCCTCGATTTTCACGTTTGTCATACCGCGGCTCCTTGATCGTTAACTTGAGGTTGGAAAGTGGGCAGTTAGATGGTGTGAAGTCAATAGGTTGCATCTTTATCAGACAATCTATGTTATCAGTGTTATTGCCTAAATTCAATCTCATGTTGTAACTGATTCCCGTAATCCCTAACGATTTCAACAATTTTGTCGCTGCCGGTTTTAACATACTTGGTGATTAAACCGAACGTAATAAATTCATAGTGGGTTATTCTTGGACGCTCTACTCAGTAACAGCCTGAGACAAGTGTACAGAATATCTTTGATCTAGGTCTCATAATAAATTAAATTAACTTGATGGTCCCCATAATTTTGCTGTAGAGTATGTATTTATTGACGCATACCACTCTTAACTTGACTTGTTTGCATTTACTATTGTTGAATTGATTTATGGGTTTTCACCTAAACAGCCACATGGTCAACATGAATGGGCGTCATATCTGAACTGAATGAGTGGTCATCATTCAGCGTTGGTTGTCTGATATCCCTCACAAGTCTCATCGGAGCCGACAACCGGCAGTCGGTAATGAATACCCATCCTGCTCACTCAGGGTTTGATACTTTGGTCCTCGTGTTAGCCGACCCATGCATGCTGCCTGTGAGCGGCGTTAATGTTGCAACAAATGGTCGACCATGCTTTTGAAGATAACCTCATTGTTGTATGCTCTCTCTCTCTCTCTCAGCAATGACCTCACCCTCCCTGTGCGCGCCCCTGGGATGCAGTCTGAGGGTGACAGCAGTGTGGATAGTGTGAGCGATAGCTCGGGTTCCGGTTTGGATGGCGAGCCGAGCCATGTCAAGAGGCACTCATCGATTTCCACACTCAACGACGCACCTTCAGGAACTGCACCGTTGCCACCCACACAAGTCCATGGAGCAGCGGAAACCACCGGATTGCATACCGCGGGAGAGGTAAGTGGATAATTGTCTGAGGGATTATTTGTCCGTTGTGACTTTGTAAAAACCGTTTTAAGCTGATGAAGTAGCTGACATTTTACTCACGTTTGCAATACATTATTCCAACCACCGTAGTAACTTGAACGTTCGCTCGGTCATTTAATGTTCTAATTGTTTTCGATTTCGCTGTTTGGTAAATGAAAGCTGCTGTACGGAAGCTATATACATGTTGCCCCATACCTTCTGTGCTGCTTTCTACTGCGCGGTCGACAATAGACGCAGTTTTATTCCAATACATGCGCTTGTTCTAGTGTAACGTTCACAGTGTACACTAAGGCGCTCATCGCTCAGAGGGTTTTTATCCCTCGTCCATACGCCCACACATGCAGAACTCCCCGTGGCATAGACGATACAGTTAGTGATTGCATCGTAGTTGACTAGCTGTCGAGTTTAGCCAAGCGGTCGTTCGTCTCTGTTGATACGAAATCACTGGTTTTACAACCAGCCAGCCAATCGCATTCATGACATTACTTTGATCTAACCGGAGTGGGATACGGGGCAACATGTGCACCATCTCGGCTCGGCAGCTAGCTTGTTCTCAGCCCACATTAAGCATCATAGTGAATTTTCATCTTCTTGAGTTTTGAAGTTGATCAGTACTGTGGGAAACATGGACATGAGGATTAGAACCTGGGGCTCCGTTTCATATGACGACGAACGAACACGTTGAGATGATCCCCTCATTTTTCATGTATGATGTGAATATTGTCAAGTTGATTAAGCTTTCCGATAACTCCGCTGGACTTTTAAATATTGATCTTACAGAAGTGGCACATGTGCGTAGCATACGACACACTAGCTAACCAAGAACATCTCCCGATATTAGGACTGTAAGCCACACTGTGACCAATCCTCCTCCAGGAACCTCCAAACATCTACATAATCTTGTACATTTCTGGCGTAATGCGGAGATGTGTTATTTTGTTCAAACTATTGATCGCCTCGACCCGTAAAACGCGGCTGTTGGTTGATGGGTGTCGTAGAATCATTGTGCCCATTTGATCCAATCTACCAAGACGATACATACCCTAATTTACACCCATTCCATTGTCTGCTATCAGTCGCCCACACACAAAGTGATCCACGAAAATTCAAACGGCCGATTTTTGACACGCGCCTGGGATTACGGTCAACCCTTTGTTGGTCTTCATAACCGGTCAGCCTGTCTGGCTCATAAGCCAGGAATGTGGGCAATGCATTGAAAACTGGTTTTACCATCTTCTCTTTACGGTGTTCATTATTTCATCAGGCGATTTTTGAAGACAGGCTGTTTGGAGTTTTTTTGCATGTCGTTCAGCCGTGATAGCAAAACAACAAGTAACGAGCACGACGAGTCAGCCAAAACCGACAATCAGTGCCTTGATTAACAAAGTTATAGCATCGGAATTTGTGGTTACAGTCGAGTCGCACCGCACACTCGTTTAGCCCAACCACTTTGAAGTCTGGTCAGCTATTTGTTGTGCCAGTTTCTGATCATTTTTAATAATACACCTGTCGACCAGATCAAGCAAACGCTGCACCCGAGTACAAGGGCTAATTTCTCTCGTGCATCAGACGTCGTAACCCTATGACCAGATGCATTTTTCAGCTTTACACTTGACGGACATTCTTAATCAGCTAGTCCCTTTCAAATGAACCAGAATTCCAGTCCATAACAGCGAGGTTTCCACATGAACGTCAGGCGCACTTTTGCCTGTTGTGGACTTTTGCTTACCATTTCTCGTCCGTTAACCTGATTTCGCTGAGTGACTAATGGTTCCACCTCTCGTGTTTTCCGCGGTTCATCCGTTGCGAACCTTGATCATCTCTCAAAACCACCTCGGAAAGTTCCACTGAGTCGTTTCCCCGAATTGACCACCCACCTTTACTTGCAAGGTTTTTGTCCAAAAATACGAAGCGACTAGATGGATACCCAGCGTATCAGCATTTGAGCACAACTGCTTATCGCGATGACCACAATGTCTTGGCTTTGCCGTCACGTATTCCTGCTATCGTTTCTTGGTCAGTGGACTTAGAAGCACTTACTCAAAAATTACGCCAATGCCCATCTCGATTCTCACACACCACAGAGCTACTGGTTCAAGTGGTCTCGGGTCATCATTTTCCAAGTAGAGTGAAAAAGAATTAATGAACACTTTAACTCTTTTGTTCCAGGTAGTATGAACGGTTAGGAACATACAGCTGAATTGAGGTCGATCTTCCAACAATTCCCTAATCAAAAATGTGATCATGAATGTGATGGAAATCATAGGGGATTTAGTTTGCCTCTGCTGGTAAATGACCGGTACTACTAATTTGATATGGTGATAGGCCCTGTGTGCTGTCTTGATCCGGCGGGCTATGTTGCCTAGGTCTTCTATCCTTCCAGGTGTAACCTTGTTAGACAGGCCGGAGGGGAGCAGTCAGACAAAAGGCAGGTGCACTCATGAGATTGCATGTTTTACTAGTGACCGCGTAGGAGGGCTTAGATACTGTAGCATGATTTTATGGACGTACCGCAGGACTAAATTGATGCTTGCAGCACTGCTGTCCCGTATCAGGAAGAAGAGAATTAGAATAGGTACCCTCAAAGACGCCAAACGGTTGCCCGCAACCGCCAGCGTACTATCCAATACGGTCGGGAAACATTCGGTATCACTCAAAAACTGCGCGCAAAATGGTCATAATATTCTACCCACTGCACTCTCGCGCTAGGTAAACCCCTCATTACCAAGTGAGTCAAAATATTGAGTCATCGCCTCTGGGTAGTGTACCTCAAGAAAGCCTTCTATTTTGTTATCTCGCAGGTCAGACTTTTGAGTCAGAGACTCAAGGTGGGGTACCTCAAGTCAAATTCCTTCCGTGGCATAAACGACCGTGAATTATCACGAGTTGTCGTTCTCCCGACAGTGACAATATTCATCCATCATGACTTTCTCCCTCTATTTCGCCCCACAAGTTTTCTACCTTCCCCGTACCCTCGGGTGTTAGTTGTTTTCAAAGGCCAAGACAAGGCTGTTAAGCGTTGGCGCCTTCAATGTCCGCACTGTCCGAAAAGTCGGTCATCAGGCTGCTCTGGCAGATACTGTTCTCAAGTCTGTAGGTTAATATGTGCTGTGTGTCGAAGACGCGAGTCTACGATTCTGGCATCGTTATCCATGCAGGCTCACTTGTGTGTAGCTTTTGCTCCGAGCGCTTCTCTGTCAGGGTTTCTGATGTCACCAAAGCCAAATCTGGTGTTCACGCTGGAGTGGGGATCGCACTGAGTTTCAGAACAGAGCGACGTTCGCTCGATTGGATCCCAGTGAACAGTCGCTTGTGTGCTGTGTGAATCAGTACAACAGTTGAAGTCTGAACACGAATCGGAAGAGCGTTGTGTTCATTATATCGGCGTATGCTTCAACGGACAGCTATTCGGGTGTTACCAAACATGCGTTCTCCGGCGTCCTCGTTGAGCTTCTGAGGCAGATTAAACACTCCGATATAATCACACTAGTGGTTGATTGTAATACTCAGCTTGGTCGTCTTTCTCCAGAGGAGGAGCGTGTGAGAGGTATGCTAGGTGTCCGAGCACAACGCACTGACAACAGCTGAAGACTGGTGCAGCTGTGCGCATCCCACGGTCTGTATATTTCGCGCACCGCATTTCAACAGGGGAAGAGGCGTTGTGTTACAAGGAGATCCCTGTGTGCTTTTCGGTCGTGGTTACAACTCGATCGTGTAGCAGTCGGTTACAGGTGGTACCATTCTGTTGAACACTGTTCTGCATTCTGGGGCAACCCCATGGACTTGGACCGTGCTGTTGTGTGTGCCCCTCTTCTTTCGTCATTTGCCCAGAGGTCATGCACATGAAAATGCAGTCGAGTGAGGATAGTGTGAAGTGCGCTTACCAGGAGGCCTCAGTGAACAAACTGCCCTGTTCGAGTGAGTGGACTTGACAAACACTGGTGCGAAATCACGGCCACTATGAACTCTTTTTGTAGATTTGTGTTCCGAATGAGATGTGCGGTGGCGACAGGACTGGATTTTTGTCACGTCGATGAATCGTATGAACAAGCGTCGTTCGATTCCACCTGGTTCGGAATATGGTGACGACCGTGGAGGACCTAATCACAAGCTGATTGAAAGCTTGCGCAAAGACCGTGGGTACCAATTTGGTCGGACAGTGAAAGGAGGTGGACCGAGTCTTTTTATGTGGGAATAGCAGAAGGCAATTTTGTTTGTACTGTCCGTCGAGTCGGTGTAAATGAGACCGTATGTGAGTCAGATGGTCCACTTACCGACAGCGAATAGCGCCGACTTGTTTGGTCGGCTGAACATTTTGAGGAGCAGTTCAGCTGGCCTCAACCGGACGATGTAGATGACGAGATTCGAATGGTCAGTTGTTGCGTTTCAGCCGTCCCTGAGTCGGAAGCAGAAGTGGTTTTGAAGCTTAAGTTATTAAATCGTAATATGGCTGTTGGGCGAGGTCTGTTGTCTCCTTCTCTTTTTAAATGGAGAGTGTGGAGAGGTTGACATCCGAACCGACAAAACTGCTTCAGGTGATTTGAGAATCTGAAGGGTTACCTCGTGATTGGTACTCATGAACAGTAATTCTCGATTTTCAAAACGGGGACCAGAAGTCTATGTGGCAAACTTAGAGACATCGATCTAGTATCCATTACCTCGAGGTCGCTCACTGACCTCGTTTTACGTCGCCTCACTGAATCTGAAGGAAGTCGGTCAGGCGAAGAACAGGCAGGATTCCGATCCGGTCGAGGGCGCGTTAATAACATTATTACCTTGTGACTAGTCTGGAAAGATTGACGGTGGTGGTTTTTCTAGACCTGAAGGGCACTTTCGATTCGCTTATTCGTATTGTCCTCCGGAACTGCCTTCTTCGCGACGCAGTTCCACGGAAATACGTGAATCTGTTTAGGTCACAGTATGTCCACTGTGTAAGCGGGGTAAAAGTTTATCGGCAATTGTCTCGGTGGTTGATCACTTCTAGTGGTGTTCGTCGGTGGTGTCCGATCCCGCCCTTCTTGTTCAGTATTATCATGGACGATATTCTGGAAGGTTCACTTGGTGAACCCAGTGGGCTTGGTGTTGAGATTCTTCTTGGCATTATGCTGACCGACATGGATTGTGCAGACGACATTTGTCCTACGTAGTCCCTGTGCCGAAGATATGTAGACCATGTTTGTATGGAATGTGCTCCTCACCTTCACAACGTAATGTCCTTGTTCAAGACCAGGGCATTGCCGCTCTTACCTATTTTATTGCATGCAATCCACTTGGGACTGTGGACACTTCGACACGCTTGAGTAGCACTAATTCGTCAGCTTGCAATATTGCTGATGAGATATCAGGGAGGCTAGTCAGGGCACGAGTTGCCTTTGTCAGCCTGTGTGATTTGTGGCGTTGAAGAGAGGAAAGGTTGTGTCTGAACTGCAGGTTACTTGGTGCTTGTGTGTGTTCTGTTTTGCTCTGTGGATCGGAAACATGGCGTGTTCGCAACGAAGATGTCAACAGAGTTGTTGTGTTTGGCTATCGTTGTCCCTGCGAATTAGCCCACATTAAGTGAACTGACTGTGTGAGCAATGTGGCCGTTCACGGGTGCGTATTCCGGGTCGCTGAGGATACGCGATCAATTGGTCAGCTAGTCACGTTGCGCAGCCTGTGATATTTGGTTGAGGTATGCTAGCTGACTGTTTGCCGGTTGGGTGAGACTGCATGGTTGTCAGGCAACAACGTGATCAGGAAATATGAGGACCCTGACTGTTGTTCTATTGATCCGAGTGGCTAGGTGTTGCCTGCCTAGCTGGATTGCTCGTGATCATTCACATGGCAGGTTGGAGACACTATCCGAGATGGCGGTGTGGCGCAATGAATGGCGTATTTGCATCGAATCCGTTTCTAGTTCTTTCTCTCAGTCCTGTTTTGTTATTATCATTAATTATTGTTGCTGTTATTACTATTATTGTTGTTACTTTAACCTTTTCAGCAGCATTTTATTCTAGGATATTCTACATTCCTCGTTAGGTGAGTAGTGGCCTAGACCACAGTACCTTTTGTTTAGACTACTCCCTTTTATGACGATGCTGGTAACTAGGGGAGCGGTGCTAACATTCTTTGTGACTCTCAGACTCACTTCAATGCTAGAAACGGAAACTGAATGAGATTAGGCATGATGATGTTTTGTGTCAAATTTTGACGCGGCTCGTTACGTACCACCGGCTTACAGTTTCAGCATCAAAGCAGCGTACGTCAGGGCTGTCCACTCACGCCATTTCTGCCCACTTCTGTACAGATTCTTGGTGAATTGTCTACGGCACTTGCAGACTTGGTGGAAGGTTGATAAGCTCTTTCCGCTGTATCGCAGTTCTCGCGTTACTCAGATTGCGTTTGTACTGACGGAAATGGGTGATCATTTGAGCAACGCGTACCAGATGGCACTATTGGGATCATAACAATATTGTGACTAATTTAATATGGTGTGATTATAGCAATATTTTTCCCAGAAACCTCAGTCTTTTATAATCATCCCTGAAAAAGTCGATTCACATACTCATCATTCACACCTCGAACGTTAAGATGAGATAAACATGATATGATGCGGTCGAACGCTTGCGGTAGCCGCTCACACAATTCCAGGTGGCGTCTACGGAAACTTCGGAACAACTATCTAATTGGTACATTAAAACAAATGCTTTGTGAAACTGGAACGGAAGAGGACTGTACAAAAATAGCATTCTTGGGTTGATGATAAAAAATACGGGAGTGTGACGAAGAATTTTCTTCAAGGCAGTTCGTTCTCTGGATGAACGTGAACGAGTCAGTGTGAAGACGCAAATCCTGTGGTGGTCTTTGGGGTAACATTTCGTTTATTCTAATCACATGTGGACATGTAACTATCTTCAAACATTAGGATAAGGTTCCACAGAGTGGAAGTCATGGCTTAATGAATTAGACACACAGACACGGAAATAGAAATTTAAAATACAGGAACGTTGACTACTAAGGCAGCTGCAACGTCAACACAATATAATAAAAGCCTGGTTTGAACGCTCTTTCACATAACGCGGAGGTCATTCACGGAAGACAATCTACCATCGGAATTAAGCACAGTCACAGATGCCTCGCCGCCCAACGGGTATTCCCTGCGGTTCATCAAGTACAGGAGTGTCATTACCCCAAGGTTATAGGAAACATCGCTACCAAAGAAGGCGGTGTATTTAGAACTCCCGTTTGTAGGTAACAGCTGGTCATCAATGGCAAGAAGACGTTTAACAGATGCTTTTGTATCCAGATTGTATAACGCTGCAAAATTATGCATAATACAGCGAATCAGGGCCTAGCCAGTCTCCTCGGCTACGAACAAACAGCCTACCTTCGTCACATCTTATTGTTTACACAAATCATACGACGGCTGCAGTGTCAGTCACATAGAGAGGACAAACCGACAGTTAGCTTCTCGGTTTAAGGAGTACATTCCCTAGTAGCTAGAAACAACTAGAAACGCCAGGCGCGTCCATAGTGGCTGATAGACGGTATTCAGAGTCATTAATAGCAAAACGCTTCATCCGAACAAGACACAGAACCAAGGTTTATGGCGCATTCTCTGTGGTTTTTCGAAGCCACCGGAAACGCATCCGCTATTTGGCTAAGGTTTTGGCTATCAGGCGTCAAAATCTACCTCTGTTTGTTCGTAAACAATTTGCACTGACGTTGCGGTTGTCCTGGTACTCAGCATCCCCATATTTTTTATTTCCATTTTCGTGCCTGTCTGTCTAATTAAGTCATGACTTCCGCTCTGTGGAACCTTATCTTAGTGTTTAAAAGTAGTTGAATGAACATGTGATCAGGGTGTATCAAATGTTGCTCCGGAGAACGTTACATGATGTGCATCTTCTCTTTATCTTATTCGAATCATTTTCTCCCTGTGCAGAACCTTCCGTAAATCACCGGTCACAATTCGTCACACGCACAAACGCATCTGGCTTTCCCTTCCCATGTACGGTTTCCAGACTCTGGGGCGTGTGAAAGTTACATCGATATACCTGAGTGCCCGTTCTCGTTAGGCACATAGGGCTTGCACCGGTATGCTTGTGAAGCCCTTATTCCTCTCCACACATTGCTCTTCGAATTGCACAGTCTTCCTCAACATGTTCCCCACTGTAATCATTTTCAACTCTCTAACCAACCACCATCGCCCTGCGTCGCAGTCAGCCGTGAGTCATAATGGCAGTGTGTCTGAAGTCGATCCGGAGGTAACAAGCACCTATTCCTCTGATCGGGGACCGCATTAACAATTTTACTTTTGCCGGGTCTGTGAGTTCTCATCATTCTTCCTCTGTATACAGCGGCCAAGTCGCTGTCTTGCATCTAATGCCGAGCGCAGTGTTGATGTATTCACCGTTAGATGTAAGCCAACGACCTGGCCACTGTGCTGTGGAGACACCATCCTATTTTTCGTCATATCAAACAGCATTATCATTCGAGGATGTCCATTGTCTTTCGGACCCTAGCCAGACAGCTGGGAACGCTCCACTGAAGCACGGTGTTTCCATCACACTCCGCTAACACTTTGGAGATATAGGTGGTTGAAAACATTCACCGTGAACGACGTACAGAAGTCTGCTTGCCTTTCAAGCAGTTGATCTGTTTGTATGGTGTTCCTGCTCACCTTCAATGGCTACAAGATCCGCGGACCCATCTACACATCCTAATAACTTGCCGGAACTGTTACAGCTTAGTCGCTCGTGATTAATGGTCATATGCTCACATTCACGAATCAACTGTGGCCATGTCTAAACTGTGGTCGGAAATGGCTATCTCAGTGTTGTGTTTCGGCTGCTATTGTATGGATTACCCTCCACTCCTGCACATTTGACCTTTTTGTTGAACTTGTGTCTAATTTCTTGAGGACTTCTGCACACTATTGAACAATCTTAAAAGTTGTTACATCGTGTGTCAACGTCCTTTATCTGCCAGTAGGCATTGTCTCAACAGTGAAGTCAAATGACCCTATATCGTGCGAGATGTTAATTGGCATAACACTTTGTACAATATAAACAAACACACAAACGCAACGTGAATGTGTGAAACACATACCGAATAAAGTGGGCAGACGTGGTTTAGGGACACAACCATACACGAATGAAATACACTGGCAAACATTGGACATCCGGATTAAGTTATCATTGCCATCTGAAACGTTCCCAGTTCGGCTAAACGCCTACTTACCAGGACAGCCGTAATGTCAACATAGATTGGTAGTGAACACAAAGGGATGAACCGGGGCACCTAGTTGGTAACACCTCGGCAACTTGCAAGATGCGACCCCTTATTTTCTTGAACAACACATGGCATTATGCCGCGTGCAGGTACGATTTCCAGAAACTTATCAACCACTGCGCAAATGCGAAAAAGAATCCTTTCTTACGCTTACCATTAATCAGCTTGCCCATCGTAACAATGTCACCATATTTTTTTCAAGCCGAGGAGACAACCGCAGTGCGTTTGTTCGTAGCTTAGCCAGAGAGGACCCGGTATTCTTTGATTTCTTTATTATCGACTGGTTGCAGAGTTCGATCATTCGGATTCGGAACTCGCCGTGATCTTTATCGTGGATTGAGAACACACCAGTCCCCGATCCAAACGACGCATGCGTTGACCCCCACTCCTCCTCGATCGACACAAAGCTAATATCGTAAATCCGGTTGGCTAAATGGTTGTAAAATCAAACGGTTTCTTGTCAATGAGGACAACCGATCATCTGCCCAAACTCAAGTGGGCGAATCGACCAGTCTATTTAGAGAATTGAGACGCGCTCATCAACTGCGTCATGCATATCCCGGACAGTTGTGCTTGCGCGCTCGCGGACCGCGAACATTACACTGGAGCAAGTGGTTGTACCGGAGAAAATTTGCTTTCGTTGCCGAGTCTTGAGCACTCTCCACAGATGCGATCATCCAGACGGTGTATTTTCCTCACTATTATGATTATTAGCAACCTACCGGACTAACGTAACCAGCGTTTTCATACCACGGACTGTTGGCTGCAATTGGACGTTTGAGGTCTAATGTCGGCTTGGTACTGTCATGCTGTTAATTCCTAGACTAGGGAAATCGTGATACTTGCAAGTTCATTCTATAACTGTATGATTAATGGTCATTGTTACCACCACTGAGTTACCGTGAGGTTTTTGGTAATATGGTTAGTGTTTGGCAATTCGCACGTCACTTGCATTCGATCGTGTCTCTCAATTTTAGCGTAATCTTCCCTAACACGCACTGTTTCTAGTGATTCTCTTGAACTTATGGCTTGTTCCAGAATCAGTGATTTTGTGGGAATGAGTACTACCAACAGTTTGCCTTAAAACACTGTACGGATCTATTCACCTCATTAAAGTGAATTAGTTTTTGCTCACTACGATTCTCCTTCGTGTGTCTGAAAATCAGCGATTTCCTAACCGTTCGTTCACTCCCGTTTTCGTCTACAGATCCGTCCTCGGACCTGCTCAGCACAACCTGCTGAGACAACCGTTTCCGAACCCGCCAGACCCACTGTGCAGCAGTTGAATTATATTGAACCGTGCAATCTGGAACTGGGCTCGCCACCTTCCAATGGTCATAAGCGACCTGCGCTGGTTGCAGCTCGATTCGCCCCAGGTCCTATCCCACTCAGTTGCACACTGACTCACACAGGTGGTCTTACTTCCTCCCCTGCAGTGGAAATCCCTTCAGCTTACAGTCAAAGCACGTCAGACGACTATAAGATTGAATACAAAGAGATTGATCCCATTGGTACGAATGCTTTAGCTATCGTCACCAAGCATTATTTGGACGATGATGATGATCAGGTGGCAGCTTGCTAATCATACAACCGCAGCTCACTTCTCTGTTAGACGCCTATTCTAAACCTGGTCACTATTCGTTTACATCAGATTCCTACGAAGATGCCCCGTTTTTTACTCTTTTAAACTTTAAATTTTCATCCTCCTGAGCTAAAAGGTATTTTTGTTCGGATCACAATGATGATGATGATGATAATGTCGATCAGTTTGAAACCCAGTTCGGTTAACCGAGACGCTGGGACGTCTTTCATTAATATTGGGTTTTCGAAAAGTTCTTCAAATTTGTATGTAACTTTTTTTCATCTGCTCAACTCCCTTCTCACAATTGGCCGATCACATTCTCTCTTATTACATCGCCATTCTACGGGTAACAAGCTTTTACCCTTTATTTTTCTAATCGAATGCTTTTATCATATGTAATTTTACGCTCCATGTACCAACTCGGTGGATCACTGGTCAACTTGTCAAACTTGTACTATTCTATCGTAGTGTGTTCAACTTTGTCTCCATTATTCGAACCACATAAACACGATAATTTTTGGGTCAGTTTTCATTCTCAGTGCAATTAATGATTCACTCGCAGAGTTCGCGTTCTGACATCAGCCACTGTGAAGTTCCCCCACTATCTGAGTGAAAGACACGATCTTGTCTGGATCATTTCTCAGTAGGCAATCCTATGCACTTCATTACACTCACGTTTCTACAAACTTATTTACTGTGCTTATCCGCTGAATGACAAACGATATTTTTTGTTTTCTTCAGGGGGTAAATCGTGCCCCTGTGCTGGGTGGGAAATTTCCTCTCAAGCCTATTTTGAACTGATGAAACGCCTGCTAGTATAATGGCTCCTTCTCAGCCTTTGCGCTCCAAGCGGCATTCATGATCGCTTTCAATCAAACGTTCAACAGTCTTGTCTGATTGGCCAATCGTATACTTCAGATGTCCATCCAGGTCAGCTGCTCCGACGATTGTTAATTGGTTAAACCATTGGTTCACTACATTGATTTCCGACTGTTTGTCTGTTGGAAAAGCCAAAAACTAAACTGCTCAGAACAGAATCTATTCTCACTTTGGAACTTTACGGTAAATGCGTATCATGAGTCGTTCAATCAATCTGGCACCGGTTGCTGATCATGATGCTTCATCCCTACTGTCTGTCCAATGATCAAGTCAATTTAGAGATTACAAGAATTGTTGCAATCCATCCTGGATTATAGTTGTCAAAGTATCCCCGTAAATCTTATTTACGTCTCTGGTAGTTTTTCGGTGTTTCAAGGGCTTCCCTCTGAAGTTTCGGCGTATATATTAGCGGCAACAGTGAGATCGCACTTCTAGTCCCTGTTATCTAATGTACAGCTCAGGTATAGATACATATTCCAGCCACCGTTTAATCAACGACTAATTTTCAACATTCTGTCCTAAAATAAGAGTTATTATTTGTGATTATCTGACAGTTCTTAATACTGCATTCTTTTGTGCAGTCGAAAATACTGATGGAATATGAAAACTAGCGAACACTACCTCATTCGGTGGACACTGATTTAACTATCTGTGGGCAGTTGCACACGTTCTTGTAACACCACGTGAAACTTCCGTCAATGGTTGGAAGATTCTTAGCAAACAATCGGCAGGCCGTGTGACGAGCAGAGAATCTTATCAGCATGCTGTTCAGGCTCCTGTAAACTCCTGGTGATCCATAGGGCCAGAGGTGTATGGTCGATTCCGAATGCTTACCATATCTCTCCATTTTTTACTCAAATTATTGTTCATCCTTCTAGGCCAAGTGACCACTATTAAAGAACCGGATTGTTCTGTGCCCCTTCATATTGCTCCACTTTGATATTCTATTTCGGCTTCCAAGTGTGTCTTCTCAGAATGGCCGTGGTGTTACGGTTGTCTGTCTTAGGAATGACTGTCTTCTCGTTTCGTGTCGACTGCGTGTTTGCAGATGTATACATTGTTCTGTTAACTCGAATCGACCTCTTGTTGGGATTTCCACTTAGGTAATACCCACATCACCTATTGTCAGTTTTTCAGCAGCTAATTGCAAACTTTACTTGGACTTTGGTTTAGTTGGAGTTGTAAATGAAACTCGATTGAGATTGAGAAATGACTTGAGCATCTCGTGGGGGATATAGAGTGATACTCAGGGACTCAGCAGTAGACGATGATACGACACAGTTCACGAAATCAATCTGGCAACTCAACATAATTAGACGAGGATTGTTGAGCTGTACATGAACGTTCAGTTACATGGGCCATCGAACTTGCGAGAGTCAAAAATATTGTGATTATAATTAACGGTTAGAACGCCGGCAGCGCATGGCGGCTGGTTGCAAGTAAACCAAGCTGTCTTACATCGTTCGTCTACTCAAAAGGCCACACGTTCGGAGCTTCAAATTTTGCTTTATTTCTTACAAACCGGACTTTAATGTCAACTTATCAAATTGACCGCACCGCATCGTTTACATAATTGCCGTCAAGTGCACATGCCCTTACATCATCATAATGGGTACAGCATTTCACCTTCGAACGGAAAACCAAGGCTATTCTTGTTTTTTTCCCCAACGAAAGTTTACTGCGACTGCCCCTAGAAAAACTCCATCTCATCGACTAGACGTGTACAGTACACCGACCATTTTATGTCGCACTATGCTCGATTTGGTACAAAGTACATTCTTTTTCAGTGTGCAGGTTGCTTGCTCATCTGCACGCGATCAATTTGCCTTTGTGGTACTCACGTATCGCGAGCCTGACTATCTTAGCATTGTACATTGCACACGGCGTCTGCTTTTCGAACAGGGACGCTTATCCCTGTTTCTAATTTCTGGTAAGATCAACTGAGAAAACGAAAAACGTACCATTTCTGGTACAACGCAGCCCACCCGCTGCCTTGCGGCACAGGCTATTGAGCCAAAGGCTGTGGTTGAGAACCCCAATCGTTCTCCTATCTAGGTCTGTGCGTCCTGGCAGTACCTCAGCCCACACACAACCATGAATACTCACAACACAAACAATTCCATACTTCATCGGCCGTCTCGCAGTATAAACCGGGTCGCCCTATCTGCTGCATACAGCAGGGTGGATAGGCGAAAACATGCTAATGCTGACCTCTCCCCCACTGTCTTATCAAATTTAGCTCTCAGGCCCCTCCCGATCCCCAATTCTGATAGCTTCTCTGCAGGACCCACAGCAGATATAATTAATCGTAGAAACACTGTGCCGATAAGTCCCAGCTCTCGCCACTCAGTCTCAGACCTCCCTCGACCTGTGCTTCGACCTAGAACTCAAATTAATA
>QNGE01001344.1:23998-63279 GCA_008508345.1 Paragonimus westermani | reverse complement strand
TGTGTTGTTTGCAAGGTGTAGGCACCTTGATTCTGAATGTTTGAATATGGACGTAGTCATTTTCAGTAGTTAGGTCCCTTCCCGTCCCCTTGTTTTTCCTTCTCTCTTTCTATATAGGGTTTGCTGTTTCTTCATGGTTGTGTGGCAGTTAAGCATTAGTGTTAACCACTGATGTATTGCTGTCTATGATGATGATGATGACACACTCATATGATGAAAATAGACTCACCTCCAGTAGTGTTGGAAAGCACGTAGGTTTGGAGTTACATCAGGGCAAATGAAGGTATGTCCGATGGATCTAACCCGTTCTGCTACTCCAAAGGGATTTTCAGTCCATGATGGAGATAATCACCGAGATAGATTTTTCCAGTAATACGCTGGAATAGACAGCAGCATTCGTTCACCTTCAACTCCTAAGAATTAGCACACGGAAGCTACGAAAGCACGCTAGTACTTACGGCCGGCCATCTTCAAAAAACAATCCATTTCTTAGGTCTGTATACTTTAATCATCAGGAGTGCATGTATACGTGGCGAAAACAAAGATTATGGAGTAAAACCCCATTAGGAAAGACAGAACGGTGTATAAACGCTAGAATATTCAATATGGTCGCGTAAACATTAACTTACTAAAACACTTTGCTGTGTTTCGATGGGCGGCTTAAGACCAGGAGTTCTACGATCGCCAACGGTAAATTTACAAGGCGAATTTCGTTTTCTAAATTCAAATCAGAAAACACGTGAGTCTTTCGGAGACAGTCCATTCCACACTACAGACGTCAGAACCCCTTCATTAACTTGATAAACTCTACCGTATGTGATAATGTTTGAATAAACGACGAAGTGATTTTATTTCAGGCCATCATGACTTTCGAGGTGCTGTCTAGGTATTTGCAAAAATCCGTCCCATTTTTGGTCTGATTCGGGCGATCGGTAAACATTGAGAATTATAAAATTCCAATTCACTCAACTTCGCAGATCTGCTATGGTAAGTGATAGATGGGTCACGTGCATTCGAGGGTTTAAATAGCTATTCACAAGCGAAGAGCTCAACAGTCCAACCAACAATCACTACAATGGAACAGTTAGCCTATGATTTCGAAGAATGACTAATAAGTATCAACTTACCAAATCGAGTAAAGGCCGTTAATTCTAATCCGAAAATTTTTGTATGTGAAAGCGAGACAATCTTGAATAGGGTTATGGCTTCACCTTGGGTTACTGAACAACCGCCCTCTGTACGACTCAATAAATGAGATGTACAAACATCATTATACCAGTGTTGTTCCAAACTCGCTCGTCTGTAAAGCATCGAGTATGAAATACTGCACCGTGTTTCCACAAGAGAAATACTGCACCGCGCTTTCCCACAGGAAATTGTTTACAGACAAAATGTGCACTAAATCTAAAATTACTGAGACATGGAACCCATCAGAAGTGCAACTGATAAGCTCCACATTATTTGCTAGGTGGTCTGGTCCTAGATTCATTCGACTGTTGCCAACAGATACGATGCACAAATTGTGTAATAAATTGGTTTAGTATTGAGCCCCAAAACTTTCGGAAACACCGCATGTACTCATTCACTCAGGCAAGATTTAACGGGAATCTGTCAGACAGCATTTGAGTGGAAGTATCATAAATGGAATGTTACGAGTGAGCAAGTTTCAGGACTAACTTCAAAAAATAATCTAACCCATGGAAACGTCCAAAAATTGCCCAGTATTTCATTATGAAGAAAATCAGATGTATCGAAAACTTCTCCGGGATCTCTCTGTCACACTTAAAAGTGTAATTCCTCACTCCTTAGATATCATCTCTTACCGAGCTACAGAGAAATTATAGAAAAAATATCTCACCAACAACTCCTGATTGTCTTTAAACCCCAGACTGACAGGTTCTTCCCTGTGGTTTTCAAAATGTGTTTCCGTCCCGTCCGCGAATACTCTGGGATATACATTCATCCACTGATAACACGATGAAGCAAACACGAAAATCTGAAGGCACACTGGCAAGTAGATGAGTGATCTAGCGCACTGAATACAGAGAATGGTCTACCTCTAACAGTCAGAGATGGATGTTGAAAGTCTTCAAACCGTTATCCAGTTTAGTTCATTCACTTGTATTGGACATATTTGCTCAACTTAAAAAAATCGAATTGGTTAGCGGACTTCTGGGAATTCTAAAGATCAAAGCAACATGAGTATGCTGATGTACAAACTGAAGCTGCTTTAAGAAGCATAGAAAGCATGGAATTCCGTCGGCGGATTCATTTCCGAAAGGTGGGCATTGGTAAAACTACTATTGAGAAAGTTTGGCGATCAAAAAAGAAACCAAACCAGAGTCAGTCATGAATACAACAAATGTATTTCAGTACACACCCAAAACAGTTGGCTAACAGCGACCTTGAGGAGCCAAACGTGTATCTCATCTATATTAGTCCCGCGCTCAAACTATCTTAAGTCTCTGATAAGTGCCCAGGATGTATACGTCGAATGTGCGCCTAAATCCATCTATTGATGACGCTGTTGGAGCAAGTTCAGATAGGTTATTCCAATGTCACACACACCGTGAGATTGATGGTACCAGAGTAGTTTGATACTTGCGAGTTATCATTTTGTGAGATTTTCAGTAGATTTCTTGTATATTTTTACTTTCAGATACATGGAAGCAACTAAACTGCTTCGAAGCTGTCAAGTTCACCGAACCTTGAGCCGACTGTTGTGATAGTTTCGTCTGGGACTAAGCAGAAGTGTCAAACCTATGTTGTACGAATAAACATCTCAATTAACAACTGTTATTGGCTTAAAAGTTACATGTAATTACAAAGCAAATACTGCCGACATCCAACACGTAATTTGTGGTGTACCAAATATGGGTGGATGTCAAGACTATATAAAAAAAATTTCTGGCTTATCGAAATCCGGTTAGCGAGGTAGAAATGATTTTGTTTGTTTTGAATCATCAAGTGAAACAGAGAAAGCTTTCGGGTTACGGCGGACGGATGCGTTGGTGTGAGTATAGCTCATAACTTGCCATTCGTTCGCTGCATGAAGCTGTATAAATCTTGGAATTGGAAATCGTCACATAATCTTGTAGGGTTTGGCTGATATGGCGATGTCAAGGCAAGGTGTACTGTTCAGCATACTGTGGAACACTGAGTAGTTATTCCTTCTGATGTGTCGCGTTGAAGTGTGTCACATAAATTGAGTGGTTATTGTGACTTGGTTGGTGGCCATGAGACGTCAAACAATCTGCAAGGTAATGTTTTGTTCACACCGACACTAATGTTGCTGACAGCTGGAACAGATGATGTCAGCTGCTCTCAGGCGTTCACTGACACGTTGTGTCGAGCCATAATCCTATAAACATAGTCGTCATCATAGTTCATTCTAACGCTTGAAATATAAGGCAAAAGATTGTCAACTTCGGGACAGGTTGCATCTTGGATACGATGTATTAAAGAGGTAACTGACATGAGTGCGTACATGACAACTTCAACACAATGATAAAGAAGCATGCACTGACAAGCTCCTTGGAGGTGTGAGGACAGGTCTACCTTAATAATTCGGTTGACGGACCAGCGACCTGTCAGTTTCGGGCGAGATAATTTGAATCCATACATTGTAACAGAAACCGCTAATTGAAGACCTTCCCTGACACATTTTCGGGTAAGGCACCATATTTTAACTCTTTTAGTGACCCTGATATCACCAGCTGGTACATTAGTTTCTGATTGAAGACAGTGGAATAATTCATTTCCAGACAAATTTCATCGCATGTTAACGAGTACATGCAACAGATCGTTTTTGCTCCAAAATGACCAGCAAGGAAGACTGAAATTCTAGAGGCAATAGCCACTGTCACTAACGTGGTAGCGAAAACTCTATAAACAGTCGTCTCAGGACGCTCAACGCGGATTTGAAGAGTGGAATAGCAACATCTTCGGCACAGTGTGGTGGCGATGAGCATAGAAAGTGGAAACCGGTTACCGAATTACATATGACGTGTTATACATGATGGGAGCCTCTTCCTTCAAAATTTCATTCTGGCTCCGTATGACTGTGCGGCCTGCTGTTTGACTGAAGCTCGGTCTCGTCTATTTACTCATGGATAACACTGGGTTTGGCTGACTCGGGTTCCGGTTATTTCACAAAAGTTGGAATGCGACTGTCTGAAATTCTCAACATACGGATTAGTATAAACTACTGTCTGTAGGTTGGCCTCCGATAAACTAACTCGCTCACAATTGCATCTACAGTGTGAATGCTTGTGGGTAATGAAACACCAAACTTTCCTTATATGAACAAGTCACAACACTGACAGAAGGTGGCTAGTGACCTGTTCAAGTACCACTGCAATTAACACATCGCTGAATGGAACTGTCTACTATTCTCCTTGGGTATACAATAGGAAACGATGAACTATTGCGATTCGCTTCTTTAGTATGAAAAGGTTTATCTATGTGACAAATATCCATCTGATCGATTACACTCTATCTTTGTGGTTAATCGATCACGGTGTAATATTTCACTGACGCATTTTTTTTCACCAAGATGAACTGTGACTAACTATCACGATATTTGGTTTGTAAGATTTCAACTTCCAATCGGTTTTATATCATATAACAGAACGTGAACTCAATGTAAACGCCTAAAAGAACATTTGTAAACGGCCACTGCGTGTCAGCTGACTGTACCTATTTTCTCCGAATGTCTTTTGTCACAAGCAAGCAGACAATTTCGAGACTATCCACCAGAAGATTGGCTCATAGATGAGTTTCACAGGTTTCAAGAACTCCTTGACCACAATGTTCTGAACTGAACAGAAGTAGGGTTGGTCGAACTTGAAATTCGGGTCTGTAAAGCTTTTGACGTCTACTTATCTGGAGTTTCACCTGACTCTGAAGATTTATAAGTTGTTTCGTCATGAAACTTCCATCGAATTAAAACCTGCAACTTCCTGTTTGTGCCCTGCTTGAGGTCTAACTTTTAAGATATGAAAATTCCACTCAGGAAACCCTGAACTATATTTTGGTTGTCACTTCTATTCACCAATAGTGTGTACAATTACTTGTCTAGTTGTAACTTAAGGAAATCCCAGTTCGAACTTTAACGACCCAAATGAAAATGTAAAGTGTTCGTGAGATGACGTGTTTATCGATTTAAATTATATCTAGAATAATGTTGTAAACAAGGAGCGCTCGTTTTTAATCGACGCTGATTTTTTGTCCGTTATGGACTGCATGCTGGAGCGCTAACCAAAACAAGCCTAGGTCCCAATCAGCCATTCCAGGTAGAAGATAACATGTTAAACCACCTGAAAGGCAGTTTGAAGACAAGCTCATCACTTATTCCGATGTGGGTGATCGCAGTCGTCGCATTCCCATAGGCTTTCCACCCAGCCCTCTTTGAAATGAAACACTGTATTTGAGTGTCATTCCCTGCTGATGTCGTCAGTAGTGCACATTTTTACCACAACCGGGATTTGGACTCCATCCACGCCTTCACGTGGAAACTGTTGATCGCTATGCTATTAACCCCACTATAGACACGACTATAATGCACAAACGCTCAGTTGAGTGGGTTTGTGGATAAGACTCAATTTCGACTTATATTCAGTTTATATTACCCAAAAGTGCAGTTACTTACAGTATCGTCTAAGTTAGTGTTCCCATATTGATGTACAAACATTTGCCTGGAGTTCCTTGTCAGTCAACCCATTTCATTTTTCTCACGATCTGTCTACATAGCAGCAAACACAAAATCTTGTGATACACATTATTCAATTTACGTCAAAATCTGAGCGCCAAAGGGTGATCCCCCTCAGATGAACATGACAGATGATGGCTACTGATGTGGAACATCTTAACAGGCTAACATTTCCATCAGAACGCAGTGCCTGAGTCCACGCAATTTCGCACATTCACTCTGTAATGCCGATTCCCGCCTCCGTGGTTCCTAGTCCTAACTGGTCGGCGTGGAAGTGAGGAACAAACATTCACGTGAGGCATATCACGTTCCGTTGGTCTTCTAAATGTGCACATCATAACGGTTGGAGAACAAAGTTGGCAAACTGTTCACATGTCTCGAGAGGAATCATCGAGGAATTAATCTCAAAATGTTTTAACCTTTCGAAAGCCATTGTGGATACCAGACCAGCAAGACCCATCGGATGTAAATCGCAAAGTAAGTTCTGAGAACAGAAGAGTCGTCATTGGAAGAAATGATTGATACAAATATCATTTAGTTAGAGAAAACTGCAATGGTAACCAGAGCATTTTATACACCTCTTGTACTTTCCACCATTTCCGTTAATAATTCGATGGCCACTGTTGCCATGGGGATTCTCACTGGACTATTGTCCTAAATGGTCTTGATTTTCATAAGACCCGTATTCGTGTTTATTTAACCGCTGAAGCGCTCAGTAATGCCTACTAAATCGAATATAAGTTGTAACTATATAGTCAGCTGGCAAGTGCACACAGGATCTAGTGCACACTGTCAAATTAACATCCCAAACAAGATAAACGGTCAAGAAATGCAGACGATCGATTTCCAAGGTAGCCACCAACGTTCAGTTTGTTTGGCTCGGTCAGCCCAGCATGAGTGCATACAGTAGCAGACTGTTGGACAACGCACACATTCAGTGACCGCTGTGCGTATGTGTGAACTGTATAACAGACGCTTGAGCGTTTGTTCTCCACATATAAAGCCTTCTCTCACGTGACAAACTGACTCTAAAATAGTCCGTCCAGGCGCTTCAAATTCACTTAAATTCACACTGAATAGTGCCTTGTCACCTAATGTATTCCTGTTTAGCAGCCCTTCCCCATCAGAAAGGTTATACTTCTGACACTCAGGCAGACTCTGTCTGCAAGTTAAGCATCGCCTTACTGCTGTTAAGGCCATCAAAAGGTCACTGAGATCAACCACATATGGCCACAAGAAAAGAATTCCGACTTGGTTCCCATCAGAAGTTGTCAGTCTTCTGTGTCGTAGGCTGTTTTGGGTTAACTGATTCGAGGGGAGAGATGAAATCACCTTTTCATTCAAAATTGTTGTTCCCAAAGGTATTTTTTCCATGCTATCATTTGACACCTCTGTCCTACTTTGTATCTTGCTTGTGTTGGTTCCCTTTAAATAATGAGCTCTGTCACCAGTTCACGACGTCTCGAACTACGACGGCGTGTATGGTGAGCCGTTTTTTGCACGTGACTGAGTGACCGACCATACCTTTCTGAAAAAACGTAAACGGCAACATCCGGGAGCAAGCAATTACGTTTCTTAATAGTCTTTTCTGTCTATCCCGTGGAGTTTGGTTTAAAAAATGTTGGTCCATATCTAGGTGTAACTAAGATTCCGGACACAAGGACCGCCGATTTGAATTTCCTCTCAGTAATCCATAGTTGATACATCCGAACCCGAAAAAAAAGAATCATGATCTGTTGAGTTGCGGATGAAAAATTTGACCTCTGACTCCCGTGGTCTCTGTTGGAACAGTATATGTTCACGAGGTCAGACCGTGTCCTTTAACCAGTGTGGTGTTTGCATCAATTTAAATAACGCTTGGTTTAATCTGGTCTAAATTTCAACTCCACAAAGCATCCTGACTTTTGAACGTGTAACTGAAGACAGGCTGAGGTATCGTGAATTCCCATGAGCCAGATGAGTGTAATCACACTTAGCGGGGAAGCTGAGAGCATATAGGCTTTAAAGACTGCGCGGGGTGATGTGCCTATTATGACTGGGTAATTGCTTACACAGCACATAAGCATGATGACTAGCCACAAACATTCAATGGGATGTTGCGTGAAAAGATCAGTCTACACAACAGTATACTTCGTACATAAGAAATGGACCCCAGTGGCATGTCTTCTATCCCAGTCAGATTAATAAGAGTTCTTCAGAACCGAAAGAAGACGTACGTCGTGATGTGATACCAATTCGCTTATTCTCGCCAGTCGTAAGTACAAAACAGACAGTTTATTTAAACCAGACAAATAAAGCCAAGCGATGAGTAAACACGCATAAAACAACAACAAATAGTGTGTTCCGAGACACGACAAATCAACGGGCTGCCTTAGTCACACGTCTCTCACTGAGTTCGGTTGACCACTGCTTCATTAACGGCCAGTAATCGGGGGTCCATGTCGAATGACGGCGTCTTCGTAGAGCCGACCTCACTGACTTGGTGACTTGCTGTCATGAGGCGATTGGCATTGGTGATGTACACTACTGAGCAGCATGAATGCTAAGTTGAGATTGTTTTTTACCGCTTCGGACTTCACGTTTTATTGGGAATCATCTGGTAAACAATCTAAGGGACAAATTGAACGTTGTGTTTAGGGCGGACCAATGGACACCCAGATCGAATTATTCGCCATCGCAGTTCGTCTAAATATCGTCTTTCAATCTGTACACCAGTACGGTCACGTTCTCAGTTACATTAACGCAAGCAGGACAGACCCTCACCTCTCTCAACAAGTGATCGAACACCCTTAAAATTGGTTGAACCAATCGACTTCGCGACGATCTCAACTTGGTGATATTCCACTTCGAAAGCCCGCGTGGTCGATCGTCACCATAACTCCTGAAAGTGGGTCACAAAGTTGACCCAATCAAATCATTCAATATGGCGTAGCTCAGCAGAAACCTGCAACTGTCAGCCGTCAAGAGAGTGATGCTCATTCGAGCTTACCAACAGTCGCCGTAGACACAAAAATGACTAAAGCAACCCATCAAGTTTGCCAACATTTCAATCGTCCAGTACTTGGCCTGGTTGTATCGACATCTAGCCACTGTTCGTCTCCGTTTGTCCGATTTGTATAGAGCAAGTGTTTTATGTTCATGACTGATGTGGACAGTAGAAATTTCGCAACATACATTCCATTTGGGAACTAATGAATTGGTTAAAGGAAATCAGTGTTCCAAAATTAACGTCCACTAAATCCACAGCTATGAAGGAAACCTATAAGGTTCTTGAGTAGCTAGTTTGTGCTAACAGATACTGTACCTATAACGAACCGCAGACTAACTGATGTACTAGAACGTTCAGATTAATTGTCATCAAATGCACTCAAAATGATTTTGAGGTAAAAAGCACATATCGGTCGGCGATTTTCATTAGCTCACTATAACCAACATTATAACAAACAGCAATTTTACGCTCCAGTAAGATCGTAGAGTAAAAATGGAAACCCATTTGCTTGAAAACGATAACCTAGCGTTGTATGCCTCGGGGGTGATCATAAAGTACGATTAATAGAACTGGACAAAGACAACCCAAATTTGAACAAAACTGTTAGAACACGGAAATTGGTAAATGCAAGCATTTGAAACAGAACTTTCAAGCACATTCTATTAAAGATTCGTTCGAATTGACCAGTGACTTGGGCAACATCAATATTGCTAATGGGTTGATGTGTTCCATAGACGTTTAGTCACTATTCACGAATATCCCGCTACACGAGACATTCGACTATATTTGTGGGCTCGTCGAAATGAGTCAAATTACTTTGTCTCTGCCCCGTGATATTCTCAGGGAAGCCTTATTGTTACGTACTGAAAACATCAACTTCCGTTTTCTTGATCGGTGCTACCGCCAAATTGACGGGGTATCCATGGGAAGTCCACTAGGGCCCATCCTAACAGACTTTTTCATGTTAAGAATTGAGCAGGAGTTAGCGACAGACATAGTGAGTCCGTCATATTACAAACGCTACGTCGATGATACACTAGCGTTCAGTCGGTCCAAGCAGGCAATAGATAACCTAGTGCAGCGCTTAAATAGTTGTCATCCCAACCTGAAAGTAACATGTGAATTTGAGACCGACAACTGTTTGCCGTTTCTAGACATACTCATTAGTCGCCGGGAGGATGGCTCTATCAAAAGAGCCGTCTATAGGAAATCCACGTGGTCGGGTCAATACCTGAACTTCGGTAGTTTCACACCGGTCCATCACAAACGCGCACTGGTGAATACACTATTCACACGAGCAAGACGAATCTGTACACAGGACAGTCTTGCGAAGGAATTAGACTTGATCACATCTATACTACAATCTAACGGGTATCCAAAAAGGTTCATAGAAAGGCATAGTAGACCGAAACCACCTTCCGAACAGGTGGCCACAGTTAGAAAAAAGAAGGTTTATATAGAATTGCCTTTTAAAGGTGATTATAGCATGCATCAAACAACCCAAAGACTAGTGAATTCGATTAAACGAACATTTAACGCAGCGGAACTCTGTGTATTAGCCCGGACCCAGAAACTGCCTGTCCCTTCAATCAAAGGAGATCAGCCTGTCGGTGCCACCTCACATTGTGTCTACCAATTTACATGTAACTGCAAAGAAAGTTACATAGGCAGAACCGAGAGGTGCTTGATCTCCAGAGTGAAGGAACATTTGCCTAAATGGGTGAAGAGCTCCGTATCACAGAAGAACAACAATGTGGTTGAAACACGCAAGCAACCAGCGTCCGCAGTCGCAAGAAACGTCCTGACCACTAGTCACGTTATCCACCCAATTTGTGCATTCAGAATCCTAATACGTCACTCCAATCCAAGGTCCTTGCGGTTTGCTGAGGCGGTCGCAATCAATCGACTGAAGCCGACTTTGTGTGTTCAGAAACAGTTGCTCGTAAACTTGACCCTTCCCTGGACTTAGTGACCTTTCCTAAACCACCGATTGACTATCCACCCTGCCCCCTAACTGCTCAATATAAAAACCTGTTTCATGTTATTTTAAATTTGGTACTGAGGAGTCGATACGAAATGCTTGCATCTACCAGTTTTCGCGTTCTAACGGTTTTGTTCAAAACTTCTAAAGGGAATGATCTGTTAGAATTCAAATTCCTCGACTGTGGATGAGACGCATAAGTAACATTTAGCTGTGATTAGACAATCACTGAACAGAATCGCATTTCACTCCAGACTGCCTTCGCTGGAGATAGGTTGTCATCCATAGCTTATATTTCTGACTGTCGCAGTCACGAAGCCTTTATAAAAACAAAGCTTTTGAGGGCTTGGGAAGGCTACAATCGAGTTGACGTTAAACACCTTCGGTTTGCTGATTAACTGAGCCTGCATTGATATTAAGAAATACATCCAGAAAAAATAGTTATCACGGAAAGTTGTTTCATGGAAAAGGGAGTGTTCGTCTATCACCTATTCCAAGACGAATTACACTTTGTACTGTTAAGGGCACCGCCATCTGCTGAAACCGCTTCATTTGGCTGATACCAGTAAACGGTTGTTCGAAGACATTCTAATGTTATTTGCTGACACTTAAGTTTAACTAATGAAACGTACTACTCCCGCTAAGGCAGCTAGCCGCTTAGACTGGTACAGGTATGCAATCAGACAGCACAAATCATGTTAATCGATTTTGTGTTTGGCGGCCGGCAGGCGGTAGAATCGATGAACCGGTTAAACAGAGCCCTAATTCCGGGACATCCCATGCATTCATCCACTTGAATTGATCTACCCTGGCTGCACGCAAAGTCCGAAAAATGCTGAGGGTGGCGAGCGTTTTTTCCATAGCGAAACACAACGCACTGTTTCCAGCGTTATTGGTTTAGGAAGTCTGTCCAGTGAAAAGATGTTCAAGCATGCGTGGGTCCAAAATCCAGGGCCGTTGCGCGCTAAAACTGGGGTCGTCATTTCACTATGCCTCAATCACATATGCGTAGGAAGCTACCCATTCCATCCGCAAAATGGGTTAATCAATAGATGTTGTACCATAGGTATCAGACGATTCGGTTTGTGTGGGTGTCGCAGTGGCAGTTGGTCCGTGCAGCGTCCGCCTACCCACCGATCGACTCGATTAGAATAGGGCACATTCATGGCCGAAGTCATAATTATTGTGGGGGTGGGGACTCGGGGCTAGGTTTGGGTGGATTTAAATTAGTCGCACTGGTCTGGTTTAGCAACCTGTTTCAAAAGCGGCAGATACAGCGCTCATACATATAGGTGTGTATGTTCTCGACAGGAATCGGAGATGTTCCCAATGGGCTCCGCATTGGGACCGCACCTAATGACCAAACAGTGGTCCATCGTAATTTCTGTCACTCTCGTCAGCCTCTACTTCATTTGCTCGGTCAGTCATGTAAACGGTGAGCTCCAGTTCTATGTTCAACATGTATTATTGAAGCAGACTTTCTTTTAAGTAATACTTTATTTGGTTTGTGAAAACTGAACACCGTTCATAGCTGTTGACAGCTTTTATGGCTAGACAAGTTTTTGTTCATATATATACAGAATTTTGTACAACATATCGTACAGGAAGCCAGCCTTACTGTGCCCATTTTGAGAAAAACCTCATTGGTGTTTGCTAATTCGTTAACGATGCAAGCAGACCTTAGATAAATGCAGGTACATTGATCGGCAAGTCAGCCTGGTGACAACAGACATCCGTGGGAATTACCAGCCTATAGGATTTATATAATTTGATTACTGTAAGCCCGAAGTTATTCTTTCAGGAATATAAGTTGCTTTCGTCGTCACAAATAGCGCAAACTGTAACCACTGCACTATTTGTCTGAAAGATGACGACTGATCACTGCACAATGTTTTCAACCGATAGGACGGATACTAATGAATCAGATTATTAGCTATTGCATGGCTTTCGTCAGTCAACTACAAATGCATACACGTGGAATCACGTGTTCACACTTCCTCCTGATTCCACTTGTGTTCTGTGCTGCATTCGCTATCGCCCAATTAATGTCTAACATCCGCTTCGTTCTCGACTCACCCTAGATTCTTCTCTTTTAATTCCATTGGGTCATTGAAATCCGTATATCTGCGTTTCACAGAGTCCATATAGTGACCAATATCGCGCACTGTAAGGCCGTCCTAAACCTTGTAGATAGGTCTTCAATCTGAGACATCGTAGATAACACGGAACTGGATCAAAGCACCATTGTCGCGTAATCCAAAAACCGATCCCGGTTACGGGCAGTCTGAGCTATAGTTGGGTCGGACCTCTGATTTATGACCCGGTTTCATTTGTGGCTGAAACATTTTTAGATTTTGATTCTGCTATCGTTCCAACCGATAATACACCTAGATCATCTGATAAATTTCCTGCTAAATTATTGACAACGCGTTTCTACCCTCTAAGTAACCTTTCACACACATCGCTCTCTAATCATCTAACTAGTGAACTCGAAACTTGATAGCGTTTGTAGTCGAAAATATTCAGAACTGAAAGTGTTCTAGCCCAAGCCAGTATGTACAGGATTTCGTTATGAATAAACAAAGTAAAACGCAAATAAGTTGCCAGTAAAACACGTTATGGAAACACAGGTACACAGCCGCCGATTCAATGCGTGTTCATTGCCGTCAGGTAATACACGGTACTCTGTGACGCAAAACCGAATTTATGTGATTCCGAATTTTTCACCCAGTCGGCCAGTATACACAATTTTAGCTTCGGTACTATCTTCCAATGACTGCAATGATCTGATAAGAAGCCAGTGACATCACTTCCTGATGTACTTTAGCAAATTTGTAGTTCTTAATATGATCACGCTTATCAGATGTAAATAGCAGGCCAGGCAGTCAGACCGCTGAGTTTAGCCATCGGAGTAACAGAGAACTAGCGCCATTTACCGTTTGAACCCGGCCGGGGATTTCCAATTTAACTTAATTAGTTTATCGAAGGAAGAACTGAGAGTTAATGAATAACCAACAGCGGAGGTACTAACATTCCCTGCTGCACCGTAACTTCCACGAGACAACCTTTTACAATAAATATAAGACTAGAGGACTTCCTCATCTAACGTGGAATGTACCTTGATGACTGTTGTTCTTTAATGTTCCTTAGTTGGCAAAATCTGCTAACACCTGGTAGGTGTCGAACAGAGAGACACCTGCTTGTCTTTCGTTGCGCTAACATCTGAGTGTACCTACTGTTCCACGGTATTCACTGGGTTTCAGTTCGGTTGCTCCAACTATCAATTTGTGCTAATCGATGCCTAATGAAAAATGTTATCCAAATGTGATTTGGCTAATTTATGGTGCATTTTTAGCTCCGACTAATCTTAGACAATTGTAGATTCTCTCGTTCTACAGCATATTGTTTCTTCAAAATTAACGCTGAATGTACCATCAACTAAGTAATCTTGAGTTGTAACACTGACGTTACTGAATCGCACCTGCCTCGATAAAGACTGCTTGATCTCGGTTATAGAATTCTGATTTGTTAGGATATGGCTTCTCATAGTGGCTGCATTTACTTCCGGGCATGGCATTCATCTAGGTTCGAATGCAACAAATATGTGAGTGACGCCACATGCATCTGCGATGACTTTGATAGCATCATGCTCAGAGATGTATGAAACTTCTGTTGCATGATTATATCAGGTTAGAAGTGTGTATTCATAAAATGTGCGAATAAATTATATCCACTTAATTCATCTTATTCACAACTTGGTACTTGCTGGCAGTCGCTGCCGTCTACAAGCTATTTAATTTATTTCATTGTTTAATTAATCCGGATATTGAACAACCGTTGGTGTACTGTGTATAATAATCCAGATTGACAGTTTAGCAGAAATGTTGACAGAAGTTGATTTGTTTCCGGTGGGCTAATCATAATAGGAAAAAACATCATAGACGTGCACCAAGGTGACCTGATTTGAATAACACTAAATAATAGACTAGATATGTTTCGTACGGCAAACTTAGAGGTAGGGTTTTCTAAAACACATACGTATCTACTAGGTTAGCTTGCAAACGATGATCAGCGTGATGGGATAACTGATCCTAGCTCCAAACACCTATCACATTTAGGTCAGATCTCTTCCCCTACTGAGGCTCTTGGTCCACCGGGTCCCCGTGGTGACCCTGGACCCGCTGGACCGGAAGGAGGAGTCGGACCGCCTGGACCTAGAGGGCCACCAGGCCTAGCTGGGACTGACGGTGAACGTGGACCTGCCGGTCCTCAGGGTACTCCAGGAACTCCAGGTCGGGATGGACGTCCAGGTGTGCCAGGAGTTCAAGGATCACCTGGACCTCAGGGAAGTGCAGGACCTCCAGGTGAACCGGGACCAGAAGGAAGCCCTGGACGTCAGGGTTACATGGGTCCATCGGGTGACAAGGGTGATGATGGTTACGAGGGTATGAAGGTGAGTTCTCATTTTCTGACAACATTTAAGAATGCACTTTACATGTGTAACTTTTTATCAACATAAATGCCAATCGCGCTTGACAACAGATTTCAACTCCGATGGAAAATCTTATCAGGTCTATTTTGTGGAAGAGTGCTGCTTCCAAGCATCTGTGTTGCTTGAGCGCATCAGTAGTGTGCCTCCTTACAATCTCAGAGTAACTGAGTCTGATTTTCAAGTCTGTGACAAATGTATACCGATTGTTGTTTCACTATACTCAAGTTGGTTGTCAGTGAACTATCTCATCCGAGCACCAGATTACAATCCTTTGTTGGTAACGCACAAGTTGCCTGACGGTCTCGTAAGAAGGCAAAATAACTCAGCTTTTTAGCTCCAAACGGCAAACTCGTCGTCAAGACTTCTCGGCCCAGGTTGAAATCAGTGATTTCAATAAAACCGCAAGACATTGCCTTGACTATTGATTAGTGACTAGGGTTTTTTGGTGTAGAAAACTTCCAGTAAAATTCTGTGCAAATATACGCGATAGTTATCGTTGTCTAGAAAAAGGTTTGCTTTCAACTCTTCATGCTTTCCTTAATATCAGTTTGACCTCCACCAAACTAACATCATTTTGGGCCTGATTGGATTGTTCTAGCTAGATGTTTTGTAAGAAGCAATTCGGTTTTGTAACTCGGTTAAATGTGCATTCAAAACAATTTGTAACTGACTCGTAAATTACAGTTTGAGGCCAAGAGATCGGAAACGAATTTTCGTGACGCCAATGGTTATCTGATATCACTAACACAAACAATGTTTGCTGTTGGGAACCATCAAATTAGAAATAATCAGTCTTAACTGTATTCTCAGACCAGGATAAAACTGTTGAAATGTGTTTGTACGGACAGGCACCCTTCCACCTGTTCATCATTATTCTTGCTGGTTTGTCAAAGGGAGTAGATTACGTTCCCACAGGGTTTGCAACGGCCGGCGTTGTCAAAACAAAATGACTGATCACGAAACTTCTCAATCCAAACTATGATGATACCAAAGACCGTTTGAATGCAAGCTAACTCTGAGTAGAAGCGACTTAAGGAACATCCTGTCGAACAAGTTAGGAATATATCTCTCAGACTGGCGATCCACGTTAAAAATAAATGAATCAGTTATCTCTTTCAGGATTTGTTTCAAAGCGCAGTGCTTCTGCAAGATTGCTCTGAGTAAGTTAATTTAATCGTAGATAGCGAAACTACGGAGCTCACCAGCCAGTTCCTGATTTTGGAAAGTTTAAATCAACAACGGCGGATGCATTGGGGATGAAAACCAGGCTTGTATTTTTGAGGTTAAATCGATCTTTGCTAGGTTTGGCTATTTCGGAAGGCAACGAGGAAACTCACTAACGTTCGCAAGTCACGTACAAGGGGCGAGTGTGTCAAGAGTATTTCTTTAAAGCTGCACATCACAGTCTTTTAAAGTAGAAAACCTGAACTGTCTTCAATAGTTGCGTCCAATCGCACACAGTGAATGACATCAACGGCTAAACAACAATGAGGTTAGAAAGTGGATGTTTGGTAATACTGGTCGAGAACGTGTGTTTGCACCGACTTTAAAGAGTGGTTAAGCCATGTCCGAAAGTTGCCATATAATCGTGTATCACACTGAGTGTTCTTTCTGCATGCCCAAGTTGACTGGTGTGAAGTACAAGTTAGATAAACATTGATTCGACATAGGGAAACGAAGAATGCCCGCAGTAAATCAGGTCTACCTTTCGGATTGGGGCCTTATGAGTCACAAAGTTTGTAGACTTTGATGGAGATAGCAACTAGTCAGGTTTATCGGCGTAGATGTTGACATTGAACGACAGACTTCTAACTGAAACAAATTAAACTAATTACGCAAGGATCGTAAAATCTGCGACCTAATTCAGTGGTACTACCTTACTTTCACTAGAAGCTTGGTTGTTCGTTTGTAAGTTGTGAGTAACCTGGTGTCGCAAGTTTGTTTACACAAACGCTTTATTAGAAAGTAGGTTTTATTCCTTTTCTCTCTCCTATTTGAAAGTTATATTGTTTTTTCATCGTTGCATAACAGCCAATCACCGGCAGTGACCTCCGGTGTACTACCGTCGATAACGACTACTGCGTATAGCATTTTAATGCGTCTGGATTTTATGTCTCAACAATCAAACTACATATTACGATGACTACAATCATCAACATTAATAGACCAATAAACGACGATGAAATTAAACTGTTACACAACTACAGAATGACGATCGCGGGATATATGATTACGAAAATACAGGTCTGTCTTACTTCGCACACAACTGGATGAAGATTGCATAAGTGTGTCCTCACGGAAACTCACGCTATCAACAACATTTTTGAAAAAAAAAATGTTGTTGGATGACCATCAAACAGTACAATGGCTACTCATCCGAGTATGTTCCCGAGGTTGACAGAAATATGTTGCTGTCGTACAACGTTTCTGTTTGATGCTCGCGGAGGTTACAAGGTGCTCACAGCGAAAGACAGAACCCACTCACTTTACTTGGACGGGGAAATTGTGGTCTGAGTGGTTGATGTTCATGCGGTTGCGTGATCATATGAGGATTTTCCCAACCATTTTATAGTCTCAATGAACAATACCCGGTGTGACGGATGTTCAGCTGCCATCGCAGGTTTTATAACCTAGTAATTTGACTAACTGACTGTCGGATCGCAGTACTTTAATTAGTCCATTGGGGCCGCACCGAATCGAAATCCTCACTAAGTAAGACGGCTTAGCAACCCCCAAACTCATATCCTTACATCTGGAACTTGAGGTGTATGCTGCGTGAAATTTTTAATTAGACCGATCTCAAATATCATTCGAAAGACTGAATATTTACGCTAAAACGTTTCGCCGACTGCTAGTTGGGTTGCCCTGCTACGAATGTTACTGTGTCGGTTGATTTGTGAGTTCTATGCGGGTCAGCCAGGTTGTTTACCCAAACTTGGAACCGGCTATCGATTACTGACGTGAACTTGGGGTTGATCACACAAAATATTAATTCACGCCTTAGAACTTACATCGCTGTTGTTCATTTGTGAATATTCTAGTCCACGAAAATGGTTGGCCTTGACCGTGTCAACTTATCTCCAGCCAGCGTCTGGCCTGATCTAGTCGAATGTCCACTCACGATGTCACATATTGCTAGTCACTTCAGAAGTGTAGTTTTTTGTTACATCACATGTTTGAACGAAACCGCTGAAACTACAGTGGCTTAAGGAAAAATTGTGAAAAACGCTGCTTCCTCACACTGTTAGATCTGTTTCGGACGAAATACGGCGGCATGTACATCTAATCCATAAAATGAAGAACCTAAAATCTACTATCAACTGCTACTAATTTCGTTGATGTTTACTCAAAAACTCACAGTCCATTGTGATTTGGTGTGCTGTTGTTTATGCTTATCCTGCAGAGAAAAATTGCCGCCGCAATGATAAGAGGTCATTGGTAGGAGTTGTGTCTCTTGCTCACCAGAATACTCGTTTTACGGATACTGTTGCGAGCTGAGTTACTGAAATAGTCTGCCTGATTTTGATTCAAATTATTGAGTGATTAAACACTCTCATCTCTCACTTCATTATTTGGATCTGTCAGATGGCCAAATAATCAGTTGCATTCCCTATTTCCTGATAGCAGTATGACGGTTTTACTTTATAATACAGGAAAATACTTATTTAGTTGTTCAAAGATCTAACATAAATAACTGATGCAACGCATTTGCACCCTGGCTCACCCTTTATGACGCCTTTCAATCCACGTTAATAAGTCGATATTTGGACATTTCAGGGTTCACAAGGAAGTATGGGTCCCCAAGGTCCTGAAGGTCCTATTGGTCCCATCGGGCCTCCGGGCCCAATGGGTCCAGTTGGTCCACAGGGTCCGACAGGTGAAACTGGACCATCTGGTCGAGTCGGATTGGTCGGTATTCAAGGTGCGACAGGTGCTCCTGGTGTGCCCGGAATGCCAGGCGCAGTCGGACAAAAGGGCGACCGAGGTGAAACTGGTAGAAAGGGTGCTAAAGGTTCTCGCGGCCCAGCAGGAAGCGCTGGTAAACCTGGTACTCCTGGTCAACCTGGCCCACAGGTAAGTTATAACTAGCGTCAACCCAGTTCATCAGTCGAAATGTCAGTGCTAACTGTGACTGTGGTGTGGCTAACCGATTCCAGCCGAACAGTACTACATAAATAGCATGCACATGCTTCAAACGGCTATCCGAAAGCAGCCGCCGATTTTTTCCAATTTGTTGTATGAGTGCATAAGACCACTGCCCAAGGTTGCCATCCTTGAAATCATGAGAACCGGAATACATAGACACGAAGTTGCGTAATAAGGAAATCGTCAAATTTGAAGTCTGATACATCTATGTTCCGGCTTTAACTATATGTGATTCAGTGAACTAACAGGAACCGACCAGTTCTTAGCCAGAGCTTATACGGCACATGAGCAGAGGGAAACCGGTTCCATAGTCCCGGGTTCTACACGACAAAATAGCAACTGTTGTGAGCGGATAATTCGTTTGATTAAGTGACCCAAAAACTGAACATTAAGCGTCGGCCCTAGCCATGTGAATGAACATTTGCAATGCCTATTCCAGTTAGGGTAAATGCTAGATTACAATTAGTAAGCTAAACAGATAATGATCATTGTTTAAGCGCGATCAATCCTGATCCCCCGATTTTCCATTCCGAAACCAAGCATTACCTTGTTTACAGATGTGATCACTGCAGTGAGCACATCATTCAGTAGCGTAGTTAAAGTCTATTTAGATTGTCAGTACACAAAAATTATCAGAAAATTTATCATGGCCAAATTCATGTTCAAATTCATTCCTTGGACTCTGGTCTAAATCAACCGACATGCTAAGTCGCATATGACCTGAACTGTCATTATGAACGAATGTGCTATCTGGCTTGTAGTCCGACTAAAATAAGGGCTTCCTATTGTTGTTTATACCAATCATGTTGATGTTCTCGTATTTGTTGATATAGAAATCCGGATGGTAAGCCTAGTACTGCCGAGTAATGATAGTGACAATAAGTACGAAATCAACAAAACCTAATGTATATGTTTGTATGTTCTTATCAGGGCGAACCGGGACACGATGGACGCCCCGGACCTCGCGGAGAGCCAGGGGATCGAGGTCAGATAGGACCTGTCGGCCCCGACGGAAGACCTGGAGAACGAGGTCTAATGGGTCGTTTGGGTGTTCAAGGTGCAAAGGGCGCGCAGGGTGAGCCTGGACAGATAGGTAACGTGGGCCCGATTGGACCTATTGGAATCAAAGGCGAGAAAGGGCAAATCGGAAGACCTGGAATTCAAGGCGAAATGGGAATCGCTGGAGCACGTGGGCCTATCGGCCCAGTAGGAGTGAAGGTATAAACGCATTGCAAACGCAACTGCAGCTGTGCACCTTATACTGTGTTAATGCATGAGCCAATTTCAGTTTCCATAGTGACACTGCGTCGAAACGATCGGTTTTTCGGAGTAGACACTTTTCCGTAACCAACCTGCAAGCTTAAAAATAGATCTCTAGTATATTACCTCCGGTTGACTACACAACCTGTTCACCTGTTTAAGTATTATTCACTGCTGAGCCAATGATAGTGTTAAACTAAGCAGCACACATGCTTGAGCAAAGTTTTTCAGCTTTATTTATCTTATAAACTGAGAGATCAATACTGGTTCACTTTTGATCATAGATTTTTTTGGTAATTTTCAACAGAGAACTTGTGACGATTTCTCGTTAGCAGCCCATTCACCGGCATCTAAACTAAGTCAGCCATCTCCTACAGCGCACAAACATGAGAAAAACAGCACTGATTAAAGTAGAAATTAAGGTTCCACTGCTTCCAGGACCCACTTATTATTTTAAACGTTAGTGGATTCTCCTCGATTTAATACAGAAGCGTTCTACGGTTATAATCTTTGCACTTGCATCAAAAGTTTGATCAAGTCATCGCATTCAATCAGTTAGTAAAACCAATTGATAATTGCCCGTTTGTACCAGTTAGACTTTTTGGATACGGTTTATCCTTGTCGAATCACATATGATTGTACGTTTACAGTGTTCAGGTATCTCGATGTTCGAGTATGGACAAACATATTTCGTGACAAATCAGGTCCTATCCTTGTCCATCATAAACTGGGGCTTGTTTTCATAATCACGGTTGTGTGGCAGTTAATTAGCAGCGTCAGCCATTAACTGATCTGCTGTCATCAAACGTGATGAGAAACGCAATTGGCGTGGTAGATAACATGATCCTGCTAAACGGTCAGTTATAGAACAAATAAAAAAGAGTCGTAATACTCAGAGTTTTTCATAGTTTGGTTGTCGGGGCGTCTCACTGGGGAAAGGTACAATAACTAAGTTTAGTTCTTCCAGGCTAATTTCGTGTTAACTATAAAAAGAACAGTGACCTAGTGTTTTAGAGGCCTACCCTTCATTTGTTCCATGTTGTCAATGTTGCCATGATTAGTAAGTTTGAAGCGCCCAAAGATTGTGAACAATCGTTAAGGACAATTAGCTCCGGAATTCAACATGTTTACCTTCATCCTACAGGGTGCACGGGGAGAGATGGGACCCGCTGGTAGTCCGGGAAGTCCAGGTTTAGATGGTCAACCAGGCACGGACGGACAACCGGGTGAAGCCGGATCACAAGGAGAACAAGGGCTTTCTGGTCCGCCTGGAGCCCCAGGACGTCCCGGGTTGGACGGGAGCGCCGGGCCCCGTGGTGAAAACGGACAACCCGGTCTAAATGGTGTACCAGGTCTGAAAGGTGCAATTGGGCCGATTGGACCGCCCGGTTTGCCCGGAGCAAGTGGCAGTCCAGGACATGTCGGACCGATGGGTACAATGGGACAAGTGGGTCCACGCGGAGCAACGGTAAGATGTGGTGTTTGACAGGATAATTTTTCCCCTGTTGCCATAAAAATTTCATTGCTGTTTGTCCATACATCCACATAACGTGTTAGGAAGTCGTATTAATGTCAGAACCAGACAAGAGCATACGAAAACCTTCATACAATAAGTTATTGAACTAGCGTACCCGCCTACTGGTGGACCCAACAGCGGGTGTAGACCACAGCATTCTCGACGACAATATGTCAGTTAAAGATGTGTCCTGGAATATGGTAGAGTTTTCAGGTAATACACCTAGTCAGCACTTCGCTGAGAATGTAGCCAGACAAACCTCAACATGTTTTCGTAAAGTCAGCCGCCTAATGACGTTTTACGAAACTGTATTAATAAACATGAAAGTGCACATTTTTAGAAGTGTAACACGTGAACAAGATGCCCTCAACTGAACTCTTCAAGATGTCCGCCGTCTCTTATGCTTTTTCAAGGTTCACAACGTTTTCACAGACGACCCTTGAAGATAGTTATTCAATTTGTCCTCCCAAACTGTAACATGGCAGACATGTTAGCAAAATGGTTCAAAACAGGAAAAATGATTCATGTATGCTCAAAGGGAAGTCAATCTAGGCTAACACTCAACCAATGCATGCTTCCGCGCGAGCTGTGAGCCATCGACGTTAGCGATATAAGAATGAATTACCCGATGAACCGAAACAAATGATGTGTTTCCCTCAACAGCAGAATCACTCATTCGCACGGTATAACATAAAACAATTCAATGCTAAAAATGCGTCATAAGCGTAAAGCATCATTGCTTGGCTGATTGTTCATTTAGACTTCCTCTTTATTACATTCAGTCTAGTATATTGGATTGTTTGTTAGCGAATGATATAGTTCGACTGTCCATCTTCATCACATGATTAATCTCATTCATGTGGTCTGCTGTTATAGACAAAGTCTAATTAGAAGGATTCCTCTGTCAACGCTCAGTTATGAACAAGCGGACAGTCCACCTCAAAAGTTCCACACGTAGTGCCATTCTCTTTCTATTGGTTCCACAGTGGTACGTAGATTGACTATACACGATTGGCTGCTAGTAAAATCGATCGCACAAGAAAGTCCTAGGAAAAAATAGTTCACTCCTTGAGTCAATCATGAAATCGACTCATGATCCCCAAAAACGGTATACTTCTGACGAACTGGTCGTCTTTCTTGAAACAATACAAGCAGCACTGTTTAAATAGTTCATCGTCATGCCGCCAGCCGGATGGCTCTTATGGGACATATAAGGGTTTGACTACCACCTTCTAGTGCGGAATGCGATATTATTGAGGAAGATTAACAAACTGAACAAGCTGAGTTGGATTGAACTGAGCGCACTTGAGGACAACATGATCAAAAATTGCAGATTGGGCTGCTTACGAGAGATATACATAAGTACTCATTTACGGTGCGGCCCCATGGCCACGTATGTAATGTGATTCATAGATTTATGTACCACTGCATGAAAATCTTGATTTCCATTTCATACTAACAAGTAGTATGTAAGTAGACAGAGTGAAGCGTAGCAAACGTTGCCTAGTGCCGTGATGACGCTGAAAATGGATAGGGACTTACTGAGTATGATGTGACGGTGAGGCATCCAGTTAAACACGATACGTGCAAAAGGAACTTAGAAGCAGACTATAGAAGGGCGATTCGCTAGAAGCTCAGCGGGAGTATGGTTAATAGTCAATACGGACCCCACAACTTGGTAGTTTTATATCGCCGTTAGGTTATCAGAGTTAAAAATAACGATCAAGGTAACAGTAACGTCAAACTTCCAGTCGGTATGCTACCAATCTGAAACTTGTGAAACTTTAAGTAATCATCCAGCCAAGGTAGACCAATTGTAACCAGGACAGAAAAAAGGTGGAAAACTGACATCTGGATGCTTCATAAGTGGCGCATTTCAAACGATCTGAAAATGGACGCATCTGGATCATTTAAAAAGATTGAGGGACAAGCCTCAACCTTATCAACAGCGAAGTATGCAAGTCGAAGTGGAATCATCGCGTTTTTTTGAAGAGATGAAATATACATGCCTGTTGACTCGTTAACATATTGGCTGTGACGCTGACCCAGTCACCAAAGCCTTTGAAAATGGTACGTTCCATTGCTGCGACTATATAATCATCATTCTGATGTGAAACACTTTTCGATTTCCTCCCTTCTCACATAACCTTTTGCGTACGTGTCCACCTGATCAGTTAATCTACATATGAATTCTGTGGAGTGGAGTATCGTGCTGACATCAGATTGTTTATTTTGTAGAAATATGAACATGGTTTTTTTACCAGATGGATCCTAGCAGAAAAGGTTTTGTTTTAGACCAGTCTTATAAGTTTCAATCATCCGAGGCAACTAATAATAATAATAATAATTTTCATTCAAATTAATCACAGGACGACTTCCATAGGCTGACTAGTTTTACCAGTAACATGAAAACAAAAAAGGAGTAAGCTAAATGAGTTTTCAAGTGAAGCAGTTTTCTCTTTTATCAATATGAGTTACACTGAGACAGAATCACTTCATGTTATTTTTCAATTTAACAGGGTTTGATGGGTCCCGTGGGCGAAAAAGGAGCAAAAGGTATGGTAGGAGCTCCAGGATATCCCGGCGACGTTGGCGATGTTGGGGACCCCGGTCCTGATGGAGAAGATGGTCCGGAGGGTCCTGCTGGAGCAATGGGTCCACCAGGACCTCCTGGTCCGGTAGGTGATCAGGGACCTGAAGGCGCCCAAGGAATTACCGGACCTCCAGGTCCAGCTGGTTACGACGGTCCAAGTGGTCCAGATGGCAAAGACGGTGCTCCGGGTAAGGATGGCAAACCTGGAGAACAGGGACTTCCAGGTAATCCTGGAAAAGTTGGACCACCTGGAAGGCCCGGTCCACGTGGTCATCCAGGTCCACAAGGATCTCGAGGTGTCAAAGGTGACACTGGCATAATGGGTCCGCCTGGGTCTTACGTAAGTCGCTGGATTCTAACAGGTACTCATCTAGTACCATGGCAGATTATCTTGCCTGCCATAAAAACAAACGATACACACTAAGTTCGTCGGGCTGTTAGGCTGAAATTTAGGTTCATAATTCATGTATTTTGTGTTTGATCGAAACATATATGTCCTGCTTCTGTTATATACCAATAGGTAAGAAAGGTAACACGACGATCCGAGTAATTTTCAGTGTCTTATGCTTTCTTCATCTATAGATATACAGTCGAAACATTTCGACAAAGAAACACCGGACTAGCGAGGTTTACTGCAATCAGGCGAACGTCTTTGGAGTCTGACGAAGTTGGTTAAACTAAATAGAATCAGCAAAAAGTATGTCCGTTTAGAGTCAGGTTAGGACAAAAATCTGTAATCATCGCGGCTAGCATAGACAGTGACAGAATGAATGCTGGAACGTTCAATGTGGCATCGTCCCGCAGTGGAAAACGGGTCTCAATGAATTATTACAACTTGGTCAAACCACTCGTTTTCTTTCTTACAGAGTGCGATTGGAGGCAGATCACAAAGCTCCCCCCTAACTTGTGAAACTGGTATATATTTTGAAGTAGAACGCGAACACATTTTATGCTTGCCGACATACGTTTTTAGTCGCCCGCCGGCTTCCCTTATACAAATTTACTTGCCTAAACGTATGTTTGATCGTGCACAGAGACCGGGTTTTTGGGGCACATCGGTTACAGTAATCTAGGACGATATAAAAAAAGCCTAGATGGTACTCAGAATGGAGTCGGTATTTTCAGGTTTTCGCTTGTAGTACGGTAACTGTCCAGAAAGTTTGTATGGCCGGCTTCTTGTGTGTACTTTTGTAAACACTACGTATTCCCTGCACTTTTCGCTTAAAGCTCTCAAGATAGACGCTAAGTTGAGAGGTCCATCTGCTCCAGAAACCCTAGTAAGACAGTGTTTAGTTGATCAACCCATGAAAAACCGAAAATTCGTTTCTCCATGCAGAACGGAATAAGTGGACTGAGTTAGCATGGATAGGCTTACGTGTGAATGGAGGAAAGGAGCCATATAGCCTTGTGAAATATCAATGAGATTCACGCCTAACCGAACCAAAGTAGATAAGAATATAAATGACATACTAGGAAAGTCTTAAGGTGTATTTCTTTCTTGATAACTACATATGCCGAAGTATTTCTTTTTGTCCACCGACTATCCACAAAACCGTTAAATCAAAACGACCACTGAATGAATATTGAAGATGAAAACAAGACTTGTAAACATTCAATCAGAGCAAATTTCATTCTTCCTTATGTTTAAAGGGCACAATTGGAACATCTGGTATCCCAGGCGAACCCGGCAAACCGGGCGGACCCGGAATACCGGGCGACGTCGGGCACGCAGGAGCCGTGGGGAGGAAAGGTCGGATGGTATGTTGTGTGAACCGTTTATTCGTTTAGCTACTTGCTAAAAATAAGTAATAGAATTATAACAACAATAATTGCCCTGCCACAATTTTAAAAGCAAGCGTTCGCGCCGATCACTGGACCTGTCGAGCAAACTTCGATCAGTAATGGAATGCTCATGGGTCAACAAACAGCAGGACACGGCAGCAGCTGCCGTCTACAATCCAAGATACGGGAATTCCCACTGATTCAGTATACCATAGCCTTAACTACAGTGCAGACAGGAAAACTGTAAATCCCCTAAAATTCAGACTACATTTATTGCCAGTGCAATCATAATGGTTGATCCCGACATTTGGTATAGTTTCACTTGTTTGTCAAACTCGACAACCATTGCCTGATAGTAAGCAGGATAGCAGCAGCCGCTCTAATCCTCCTGTGATGAGCTGATCGCGATGACAGAATTCAGGCAGTCGCACGTGCACGCACATTTACGCCCCGATCCTTCCGTATCAACAAAAACGACCTTAAAAATTAATTTCACCTATGCTCCCGTTTATTTTAGTTAACAAGCGTTTAACATTTATGGCGGGTGATCGAGCGATAATAGTGTCTAGTTTTGCGGTGACGAACCCGAATCACCAACGTGGATTCTCAATCTACCCCCGGAGTGGAAATGAATCACACTTCTCAGTGCCGTTGATACACCGGTAGTGGAGTGACTGACCACTGACTTTAACTACGATCATTCTCACCACACCGATTCAATGTGTTCTACTGAACATCATGCAGAAATGCTAACTGGGGTGGTAAGCTGTAACATATCAAAGTTGAGTAGATTGATTCACAGGATCGGTGACTATTTAATGAAATAGAAAGCCTGTTTGGGAAAGTCTGCGCTGAGAAATTAGCTGAGAAACTAGATGACAGGTATTACTACTCCAGGCCGTCAGAGCAAAAGTAACTAAAGTAATCCCAATCGTGTCAACGGTTGAGTCGGTGACACGTCCTCAAATCGATGAGTCGCAAACACTGCACTTGAATTATCCATTCTGCTTCATCTCTGTAACTCAACGTCATATGCACTGACTAGTTGATAGGCAGACACTGCAAGCCATAGTGTCGTTCCTGATACCTCGGAAGAGGTGAACTGTGCACAGCTGCAATCAACTCCTCGTTAGTTCGTGCGCTGACATCGACTGTGATTACGCTAGAACTTCCCTGCTATCTAAACTGGCGAAAAAACGCGCATATATAACAATTCGTTAAAGCACTGCAGCTGTCATGACCACTATTCACTTAAGTGCCCAGCAGCATCTTCAAAGTCTATCATCTATCGAAGAACAAAAAACACTGATATGAGTATCTGTCTGACCGGGATTAAGTTTCTTCGTCTGAAAGGACGGGGGTCGGTCACTCCAATACTACTCAACAGGACGATTCATTTCCGTCCCAGTAGTGGTCTCAAAACCCCAGCTGGTACTTCCTACATTATGAACGTTAAACCGGTCGCGCTGACAATCGACGGTTGGTTCCTCTTGCTCCATCTGTCGACCACCCAACACACATGGCATGTGGTGGCCAGAACAAACGCCAGCACTCGAGAGGGCCAATTCTCAAGGCTGTTTGTGCTGATCCAACAAGGCTGTAGGCACAGCGTGTGTGTATATGTACATCTGCACGCACCAGCGTGCCATTGCGACCAAGCTGTACTGATGCACAGAAACACCAGAATAGACGCAGCTGCTTTAGTGAGTATTAGCCGCAGGACATTTACCATTTAGATAACCCATTGCAATTTCAGTAGTGATAAACCATTTGTGAATTGGACCACGGATTTACGGAGTTTGTTTGTTTGCATTCTAAGTCGTATATGGGGGAAGGCAGCAATCGACATTAGCAGCATTAGCCAATCAGATGCTGTGCAAATTGCATACTGTTCAATACGATAGCAGCAAGCAAACAGATGTGATTAAATGTTGTACCGTAATTGTGCATGACTTATCCAACAAGGCCAGTAATTACCAACAATCGTCTTGCTGGTTAAAAAGTAGGAACTGTAAAACATTTGTTAAGCCAGACTGACACAACTCTGAATAAGTAATTCGGTGGATAACCTGCTCTTATACTTAATTTTTAGGGGCTACGAGGTGCACCGGGTATTCGTGGACCTCCTGGAATTGCTGAAGTTGCCAAACTTGCCGATGCAGCAATACAAGGGGCTCCAGGTGTCGCCGGACAACGTGGGCCAACAGGAGCCCCAGGAATGAGCGGTGCGCCAGGAGCTAAAGGACAACCAGGTGCAAGAGGCGTGCCTGGAGATCGCGGTGATCCTGGAGAACGCGGTCCACCAGGTCAGCCTGGAGAGCCAGGTAGCGACGGTGAACCAGGGCCCGATGGTGAGAATGGACCTGATGGAGTACCTGGAGAAAGTGGACAGCCTGGCCCTCCTGGACCGTCTGGTGACGTGGGTCCTATGGGTGCTCAAGGTCCCCCAGGGATCCCCGGAATCAAAGGTGCCATGGGGTTGACGGGTCTGCGAGGTGAACCCGGCCGTAGAGGAGCACCGGGACCAGTAGGTTTAACCGGCGAAATCGGTGAAGTCGGGCCACCCGGTCCTCCTGGAATGAACGGGAACATTGGTCGCAAAGGTCCGACTGGACAACGTGGAAGCCCAGGTCTTCGAGGTAAGCCTGGACCGCCCGGTGAACATGGAAAACCCGGGGTGCAGGGCCCTGTAGGTTATCCAGGATTTCTCGGCTCACCCGGAGAACCGGGTCTAGAAGGACCGGCAGGAAACGAGGGAAGCGAGGGCCCGCCTGGAGAGCAAGGTCCACCAGGAAAATATGGAGAGGCTGGAGAAGTAGGAGATCCTGGTGCAGCCGGTGCGCCTGGAAGACCCGGCCCACCCGGAAGACGTGGACCGGCAGGTCCTATTGGAGCCAGAGGTCCTCAAGGTGCCGTCGGCAAACCAGGTGAACCAGGTTCACCAGGTTCCATTGGGTTTCCAGGTGCCCGTGGGCCCCGTGGAGGTGCAGGTGATCCAGGTCCGGTGGGCATAAAAGGAGAAGCGGGTCTTCCAGGACCGGCTGGACCCAAAGGGAATGCTGGTCCTAGGGGTGATTCAGGACGATCCGGAATACCAGGCAAAGAAGGCAGACCCGGTAAACAAGGAGAACCAGGTGTGAAAGGAACCGCGGGAAGCAAAGGACCGATTGGATTGCCTGGGCCGCCTGGACTAGATGGACCAATGGGCTATCCAGGAGAGCAAGGTCCCCGAGGACCTCCTGGACCAGTAGGCGAGCGAGGACCGATGGGATCACGCGGAAAACGTGGAGATCACGGTGATCCCGGTGAAGTTGGCCCAGTTGGACCAAGTGGTCGAGATGGAGATCCAGGTCCACCTGGTCCTCAAGGCCCGATGGGACCAATGGGACCTCCTGGGCCTCCAGGCCAGATAGTGAGTATGCAGGCCAGAGCGTCGAGGACAAAAGGACGAATGTTCGGTGACGAAAAGGCAATAAAACGACTGTACGGAGCATATGACTTTGGAGAGCCACGTGGTACGCAAGAAAGTCCAGCACGCGTCTGTGCGGAACTGTTTTCCGTGCTACCCGATAAAGCAGATGGTGAGTTGCGTGTACCAACCGTGCTTGTTTACTTCTTTCGTTATCCTGGAAAACGATAGTTCACATCCGTCCTATTTTACAGAAGAAGGAAAACTCGACATCACTGAAGCGAAACAGCCTAACAACTTGTAAAATGTTTCAAACATTATCATTGTAAACATGAGCAAGTTAGGCGAATTGATAAAGATTGCAAAATCCTAAAAGCTAATGACTTATATAAATTCACATTGCTGTTCACCATTTCAATCCGTATGAATATTATATACTACATACATACAAAATACACGCAGTAGAACAGTGATATAATGAACGTGGCTAAGTCACCGAAAGAACTCGCCATAACGGCCAGCGCGATTTTTACCGTGCAATACCATTTTAACTTGACAAGCACATTGGAATCAAACCTAATGTGGTTTCCAGTGGAACATGAAAGGATGTGGTGTGCTATGAAATCAAGTTCCTTAAGTATGCATCCAGATATATGTGGCAAAAGTTTAGGTTCCAATAAATCAATGTCTATGAGAAGTTGATATACCCTTCATGAGGCCTTCATGAGGCAACCGTGTTGACCGCTGCACCATTTACCTCACACTAAGCACTAGCGAATTATTATCGGTAAAAGTTCAGCCGCAGTTACCTGTGAGTAGTGCTCAGGCTGTCTGAACAACTCGAACGGATATGCAGTAATTGTCCTGTTACCTTCAATTGATAGGTCAAGAAGAACGCGCTAATGAAGACCACTAACAAGAGCGAAACTAGGGTGTAGCAATTCGTTTCGAAACGGGTTGAATGGAAAAATACAAGGTGATAGCTGCGATCAATTGCGATTACTGTCCAATTTATACGGTAAAGTTACCGGAAGCAATGACTTTTATATTCCACTTGATGAGTAGCGTTTGCTAGCGTAGTAGACTGAAATGAACTGCTCGAAAAGGTTTATATTCCTCATGACTTTTTCGGCGATAAGATTTGAATGAACACTCCAATACGAATGTGCCATGTAGATGTGTAACAACACGAAGACTTTGGAAAGGACGCAGAATTGACGTCGAGCTTCGTGGAACTGATTGTTCACTGTCTATTGCGTGAAAGGTAAAATATAGCAACTTATGAGGAGTATGTTTTTTAGGGTTAGAGAGGAAAATCGAACGCAGTTAAGGAGAGTGACCCGAGATTCATTGGGATCCTTCTCCCCTACAACATATAGAATTAGGGGGAGAAGTGGCTCTGTTTTGTACGATAACCCGAAGGTCTTGTACATGCCTCCAATAATGGTTGGGAAATACCACCATACTCGGTACGAAAGCATTTCAGTTGCACCTGGTAATGGAGTGGTACATAATCAACCTGCTTAACAGGTTTCATAACTGTAAATCTGAATCGCGTACCATGCTGGCGGTACAGTTTATCCGTTTATCGTGTTGTAGGAGCTCAGGATCGATAGAAAGGTAGGTTCCTTCCATAAGTGTACCAGCCGGGTCAGCGCTGGTGGCACGAGATTGATTACGGCACAGTACATCCTTCACATATTGTTCAAGCGAGCGTAAATGTGTTCGTTAGTGGCTAATTTGCGCATAATACTAAAACTTTCGTTATAACGGCAGTCATCATGACAGGGCACTTTTACTGAAAAATGGATCAGGAGAATTAGGTGATTTTCAGACTACCACATACTCAATGAATACAATAGTAACCAGAAAACAGACCTTCTCTGAACTGCTCTATAGGAGGCACATTCGTTCAATTACTCTTTGGTAACGACCAGATAAATCACCGTGTTCACTGCCTCCCTCTCCTTCTCAGTGTAACTTCCTATCATGTAAACAAAAGCGCTTCACTCAGTCAATCATCTCACATGGTGCTGGACGAGTTTAATGAGAAGATCTGGTGGTCGGAAAGACAAGAAGAAAAGGTTGTGGGATTTCCTAATTTCTTACATCAGACAACAACCACCTTATGGTTACACCATCTATAACCAATGTGCATAGTTTAAACCTTTGATGCATTTAGCAATAAGAAAGCCTCGACAGTCGTGCGCTCAACAGACTGCACGTAGTTTATAGTACAGGCGCGCGAGGCCAACTGACCACATATTATACAAACGAAGTAATCGGAGAGTGTCAAGGACAACTGGTAGAACACACATCTGAGTGTCCGTGTCAGCTGGCCATAAATAGGCAAAACTCAAGAGGATGAACCCGTCGGATTTTCGGCTGTCATGTCCGACGAAGAGGCCAGCAACAGCCTGTCTACCGCCCGAATAGGAGTCCACGGTTTTATTCAAAATTACGATCTTCTGATAGTCACCAGTCAGTAGCATACAACCGCTGACCACTGAACCCATAGGCAAATGTCTAGGAGAGTAAGTGCAGCAATTGCCCATTAGAGGTATCGCTACTCGCCAGTGAAACTCAAACAAAAAAGCGTGGCTTCAAAAATGAGGCATAACACCGACTAACTGTGTCCGTTCCTCAGTCAAAAATAAAAACGGGAGTACTTTCTAGGGATTGTCTTGCTTAGGGAATAAATATGCTTGTCACCGTACCCATTCGTTTGTAGATGAAGTCTACAGGAAATGAAGTTGGGAAATTTAAACTTACCACATTCATAAAGGTTTCATAGGCGGCACAAACGTCTAGTTTTGCGGGGCAGACATGCTTGAGAAGCCTACAGACAGGTACATTTTGGTTACAGCTTTCACGCATTAGTTTCATTTTTTGGTAACCACTATTTAAGGGACTTCCAAACTAGTTATTGTGTAAAGTCACTGTACGCTTGGAATTCATCTGTTTTGTTAAACTTTTATTTCCTGTCGAAGGTCAATACTGGATCAATCCGAGTGGAAGTCCACTCAACGAGGCCATCAAAGTAACGTGTCGCGCACGCAGTAAACAGACGTGTATCCAAGCCAAAAAGGCCAGGTTCGAAGCTCGTGAATGGAGCAGATCGCAAACAAATGAACCGGTTTGGCTACAGCAAATCAATCGGTTCGGCGAGGTTGGTTACCGTACTGTTCAAACATTGACTGAACTGAATAGGACACGACTAATCTCATTTAGAACTGCTTGAGTTAACAAATTCTAAGAGAATCAGTGTTGAGAACTAACTTCTGAGTGTATCGTTATGAATCTCACCAAGAGTGATTGATTAAAGCCCAGTAAACTCATCTTCACACGTACGTAACTGATCACAGACTATACCATCTCAGGAGAACCTGAAGGTAGCTTAGTATGACAAGACTGTGGGTTCCATCCCCCATCACTTCGACTGATCATGTCAGCTTTCGGGCAGATTAACTGTAGTCAAATCGCCACAGATGGCCTAGTGTCCCACAGTATCAAACAACTTGTAAAGCAACGGAGGAACACTTCGACAATAAGCACCCACTAACTCGGTGGGAAGTACTGAGCATTCGGATGTCTTGGGCAGGAACTCCTCGTTACAAATCGATTCATCTACAGTGCTTTATTAGAGTGGAATACATTCTTTCGTGATAAGCTGTAGTTGTGTGGTTATTAGTCAACTCCACTCTAGCCAGATCTCTGACTAGATCCAGGTAAATAAACACAAGCCTATAGCTGTATACATTCTTATTTACACATGTCTATATACATATATATTAGCTTTTATTCTAATTGGGTTGGATACTGTCTGAGTGTTCAAACCTACACAGGAGCATTCGAAGCAACCGAGATCAAACCTTTGGTTGTGATTCGTAGTTCAATCCTGTTGTCATTCGGCTATGGCAAAATCTCAACATGGTTTTCCCAAATATACCGCTTGTCCTGCATCTTTGCTTATGTTCCCAACAATTTCCTCTTCTTGACAATTATCCCTCCTAGTTTGATTACGCAATTGATGCGGAGCAACTTAACTACTTGAAAGCACTCAGCAACAAGGCAACACAGGAAATCACTGTACAATGTTCAAGCGAAGCATTCATCCCACAGAACGGAACATCTATTCCCCGACTCACCAACATACTGGCAGACGATGATACACTCCTCTCACGACTGCATCGGAACCCGAAATTTACGCTACGACAAAATACCTGTGGATTGGTAAGTACAGAAGATCATCACCTGTGAGTAGTTAACGGGCACAAGGCTGACAGATTCTAGCCTAAGTTGTCGCAATTTTGAAAACTCAAGAAATCCGGACTCAGCGACTGAACAACATTCAACTTACCTTATGTGAGCTGTGTATATTAGCTAAAGGAACAAGAAAGGAAGTACACAATCCCGGGTGAGTGGAAACTACACAATAGCGGCTCCTTTCGGATTTTGCAGTGATGGTTTTGGGACGAATCCCATTTTTGCCTTGACTGTAAACTGATGTTTACCAACATAAGGAATCTCACCGTATGCAGCAATGAAAAAGCTGCCAATCGAATTAGATTCGTTTGAGACGTACGGATAAAATTGTTTCAAAATAAGATTTCTATTTGGAGGGGCATATATGACGGAGGTAACAGGCTTCGAATGCGGCATGCACTTTCCACTCAACATTAGACCGATTGGAATCCGTGACTTTATACCGGGAAACCCCAGGTCAAAAGCACACTCTTGCCTGAACAAACAGATCGACAGTGGGTCGTTTTTTTTATGAAGAATTCTCTGATAAGACCATGTACAATGAATTCAAAGTCGTACAACGTTCCGATCAGGTTAAAAGTAGTACGGTTTACCACGCGGATATCCGGTGTCAGCCAGTTAATGATTGCACGCCATTAGAAAGTCAGATACTTCAAATGCATAATTTTTTTTAAAAAAAATATCCTCATTTTTGTCTCGACGGTATCAGTGGCAAGACATAGGCAATAGACAAAGACTTATACGACAGACGGGTAGTCAAAAATTCTCAACAATGTTTATCGAAGAAGTAACAATCATGTTATTGTTCTTATTATTCAGGTTCGCGATGGCATCTTGGTGGCTCAGATCAACAGTCGACCTTCTCTACTGCCAGTTCGAGACGTACAACTGGACCAAAATTCTGTGGTGAAAGTTGAACTCGGTGAAGTCTGCTTCTCACAATAGTCGAAGGGAGAACGTCAACTGTTTTGCAAAATACAATCGACCCGCCATATCAGACCATCACACATGTCGGTGTGAATTCCATGCGCACGCTCGGCAATCCACGAGAACAAACTGAAGCAGTATCGCTTGTTTGTTATCGTGTCTTGTACAAATGAAAATGAATACAACTCGCTTGAATATTGCTGTGAAACATCGGCTTTTACATGTTTTATATGTAGACGTGAGCAAAGTTATCTAAACAGGGGGAGCCCAGTATTTTAAGGGAAAAAGTGAAAATCGACCTGAGTGAAAATACCTCGTAGGCTGCTTCGTATGGGCTAATTAACATGAACAATGCATTAGGCATAAGTAACACGAGACTCGAAACCCGAGAATAGATAATCTGAACAGCAGTGGGGCGCGCGAGTTAAGAATGGGAACGATCAACAAGTCTAAGGGGGAATAATTTATCAAAGGCGGACTGGTAATCGAGCGTACTGGTGGTGACCTAACAGCTGATTTAAACAGGAAACAACTGTCAGTAGTGCAGGTCTCATTACTTCATACTCATATGATCATTACATCGTTCAGCGTGGTTGTGGAGTATGATGACAGGGCTATCATACACAAGGCAGTAAGACGAAAGATATCTTGCGCACGGACATTTCGTTCGCATCCAAGCCATCCCCTCAACAAAACCAGTGTCATCAGCAGAATTTAGACTTGGGTGCAGAATGGCCGGGATTCGAAGATAGGTTTACAGATGGCGTAGAATAAACAAAATGTGTGAATGAAACCGAATAATTAAGAAATGTGGACTAACAAGATTGCAGTAATTACGTACATTTACTGAAGTCTTGGAGGCTGTTGAATGGCTTGTGTAATTGGAAAACCGCATAAACGGTACCGGTGGCTTAGGGAATGACATAGAAGCACGTAACTCTAGAACTAAGGTAGCGTGCGATAAACTAAGACACCTCTGGCAACAGAGAAACATCCGTCTGAGGCTTAAGTGTCGCGTGTATAAGGCGGCACTGAGGACTGTATCACTTTATGGCTGCAAAACTAGACTATTCAGGAGGGAAGACGTGAACTGTCTTCAGGCATTCGACCATCGACGTCTGCGTTCAACTGCTCGTATCGGGTGACACCAACGAGTATGCAACGAAGAGATTAGGAAGCGGGTATTTGGCAGTGATAGTCAAGTGAGTTTCTCCGTTCAATTCTCACGTATACACTGGTTTGGATATCAGATAGTCGTCTGTCACAGTGAGCACTCTTTGCTGACATTGTATTCAATTGGCGTAAGGTGTGAGGTAGGCAGATGTTGACCAGGCGTAAGGAAATGAAGTCGTTCACCAAGGGTTTGACCACTGTAGGTCGGGTTCGTCTCTCAAGATGAGTACCTCGTGACTCACAGAGTCGGTGGCTTGAGACGTTAGGGGAGATGGCGGCGTGTTTAACCGAGCTGTCTGCGAAGTAAGTGTACTTAACGACGTGCGGCAGTGAAAGCCTTACTTTCACTTATAACTCATCTGTTTGTTTGCAAGATGTTGGCACCTTTTTGTTGAATGACTGAATACAGACAGCTTCCAGTAATTGGGCCCTTTTCCTTCCCCTGTTTTTTTCTTGCTCTACTTATACACGGGGTTTGCTATTTCATGGTTGTGTGGTGATTAAGCATCACTGAAAACCGCTGATATATTGCTGTTTGTGATTATGACGAACGTAAACGTGAGTATGAAAGTTTCCGTCAGGTGTGAGCACTGCGCAATGTATCAACGAAATCCTGGTCTACTTACCGGCAAACAAACAGATGTAGATGGTCATACCAGTCAAGCGTCAACCAGCGACAACCTACCGATTTACAGTGCAGTTTGATTAGCTCGACTGCATATATACCCTGAGAAGTGATTAAAACAAAAATACATTTGTTAACGCAATGATAATATTATGAGGCAATATGTATAAAACAGAAAGTAATAACCGTGCACAATACATGTGTGTATATAGTACGCAGTGTGTAAAAATCGGTATACCTGCTAGAAATACGCAATAGATCTACCAATACGGCACATGTGTCTAATGAAATTGAATTATATTTTATATACCTGCATAATATAACACGGTGACTACTTATGCCATGTAGAATATTGTGGTGGAAATCTTGATTCACCGATTACCCAAACCCCGACAAAACAGATCTGACAAACGGCCAATCCAAATATCGCGTTAAAGACACAACATCAGGATTGGACGAACGGTCTCAGTGTTGTGCCTTCCGTTATTCGCCAATTCATCTATTCCGTATTCCACCAATTAACATACAGTTTATGATGTTGCATGTGCTAATGAGATCAGCCAATCACAGGCTGTGATTTCTCTAATACTGTTATATGTCAATAAATTCGGCGTCTCAATTCATGGATAACAATTGCTCATTGCTACCAGTACCAGGTCTTCTTATTACTTGCGTGGGAGGTTTCAAGTCAAGTACGATTCCTAGGGCTATTCGAAGTCCTCAATTCCGAGTATCACAAATATACAACATGTATACATGCACATGTATGTGGATGTCGTGCGGTGTAAAATCATATATATGGGTAGGTAGTCACATACTTCGATTATTTCATTGCTTTCCAGCAAATGCCGGCAAATAAACCAACATCGCTACTGAGTAAGGTTCAGGTTCGTTGTTGATTAGCGTTTTGTGTTATTTAGAATTTGTTTCGTTTCCACTAGTCACGCTATCAACCCAGTTTGCGTATCCAGAATCATGTTGTGTCATTCCAATCAACCGTCATAAACTACTTCTTTAACCTCAGAAACTGTNCAATCAACCGTCATAAACTACTTCTTTAACCTCAGAAACTGTCCGTAAACCTGATTCTTCCATGGACTTAGTGACCTATCTTAATCCGCTGAATGATTGGCCACCCCCTTCGTTCTTTGCTACGAAAAATCGGTTCGTTTTAGTGTAAACCTGGTACTGATGAGTCAATATGAAAAGCTCCCATCCACCAGTTTTCATGCTCTAACTGTTTTATTCACCCTTTACGTTATGTCAAGAAGTTAACTGGTTGCCATGCCTTAAGTGAAAGCTGAACAGAATGCAAGGTAAGATTGCCAGATCACTGAATCGATTTTTTTGAAACACAATCGGAGGTTTCAGGTAAGCCTGACAAGACTATCAAGAAACAAACAAAATTAACACCGTATGTTTCTGTAAGCGCAATAATGTGTTCGTCCGGCGAATGGTAACCTCGGTAAACTTTGGACTTCGATTAGACCTGGAATGATGAATGACGTGGAGAACACCGACTCTGTGACGCATCTGGTGTAAACGCTTCTTTTCTCGTGTTCCCCGCTTGGTGTGCGAGTTGGGTGAGGGTTGGTAGATCCCAAGTGTACATCAAATAGCAAAACGGAATTCCAGATTACTGTTTAAGCTACAATTTTAGTGGTAAAAATGGTTAGAGTGCTTACATGTGGCTTATCGGTTATTACGACGCGGACACAGTAGCTGATGCGGGTTTCGGTGGCTCAGATTGTTTCAAATTATGCCAGGACAGTCAACATCACTTGGCCTGTTTGATATACACCGTTAAACGTCTGGTAGTGGAAATAGTGAGAGAGAGTGATCCCGAACATACGAGGCGAAGTGTCTACAGAGTGTGTTAAACTCAAACTGATTGAGGGAAATATGCCAGAAGCTATTGCGCAGCTACCACCGACTTTTGTGAGGAAGTTCCCATTCCAATAACAGTTGTAGTGAAGTACCCATGCGCCAGTTTGCTTGTTTGAACTCAGCTGTCCATGAGCACATGAATTCTCTTTAAAAGCACAGCTCGAAGTCGCCGTTGCGGCAAATTGCAAAATCGCACCAACGAAACCACAGAACTGTGAGAAAAGTCAACGGTAGAGCAACGTTGCGCACGGATTTCAGGTAACCACTGCTGACTCACGGAACATTTGGTCGCGGTAAACACAATATGAACCGATAATGATTTACGTGATTCAAAGAACGTATTCTCGTCATCACTAAACAGTGAATTGCCATTTAAAGTTAAACGCTCAACACTGTAGTGGAACTATTAACCGTGATAGCTTGAGTACGCACTAACAAATAACGATATTACTGATGAGTAGTCGGGGATTTGGTTTATTTTCAAGTTGACCATCACTCACATTTGATCGCAGCGTTCGCATTCAG
>QNGE01001344.1:0-13815 GCA_008508345.1 Paragonimus westermani | reverse complement strand
AGCAAAAGTGAGTACGAAACGACAACTTACCAGCGCATGATCTGAGTCTAGGTACGTGCTCCAATAAGAACGACAGTCCTGTATGGAACCCCGCCACCTATAACTAACAGCTATGTGGTCTATCTGAGACCAGGTCTGACTCAAAGAGGGAGGGCGCCAAGTATAGCAATGACGTGCACGATGCCTAAAACAAGTGCTGGCTAAAAACAGCCTATGCTCAGCGCACAGCTGCAATAGTCGCCCGCCGTTGTCCGACCGACGTGATGCTATCTCAAACCTGCCGCCTAGACGAGATTCGGCCTCACCAAAACGGCCGACCTGTGCGTTCATATCTCCGGCCGGAGGAGAGCAGCCAGATTCGAATAAAAGAGGTCCTTGACGCCGACACTACAGTCATTTGGAGCATAAGCAGACATAACGAAAAGATTTCTGTTAATAGTAGACTGTGCCGTCCGTTTGGCAGGTTCTTTTAGGGTCAGTTCTAGACGCAAAACCGTACACAACTGCAGCGGTTGGACTTGCATACCAAACATAACACCCAGCTAATTCTGTTCCGGAACAAGACGACCATACTGAGTAGTGAAATAGCCAGCCAGTAGAATGACGTCCGAGTGTCCGATGCGCTTCAGAAGATTTGTGATAGTGCCGGAAAACGCGCTATTGGTTGCAACTGGCCGTACGCCAATGTATTGTATGAACAGCACTCCTCTGATCTGTGCCAAAAGATCAAAACCAACAGCGGCGAGCAAGCATGACTACCGGTACGATGCTCACTTCAGCGTGACCACGAGACTCAAATCCGGTGTCACCCGGAATGCCGGAAGAGCAGCCCTTGGATCAACCACTATTTCTAGAGATGAGATCAAGTGAATGAAGATGTTGAATTGTAGATAGGTAGCTCCAGAGATAACACTCAGGTTCAGACTTGACAAAGTACTCGTCAAGAAAACCAAATAGTCTGCTTGCCAACACTGCGTACACCAAGTACCCCTGTTTACTAGTTGTCTTGATCTTGGAAACGATTACCAAACGAAAGTACAGGAAAGAGGGGGAAATTGGGGAAGAAATAAGAAGTGATAGAGGTAAGATATGCAAAAACACCTACCAACAAAACGTGCCAAGTTCTGATTCGAGACCAGAAGAAAGGACGCGGCCTTCAAAGTGCGCAGAAACCTATATCGATTCTGAAAAACCAAATGGGTTGACAACCGAGTCCTGAAAGCACTGAAAAAATCCGACATTGAAAGGTCCAAATTAGCGCAAGTTTCCAAGACCTCGTAGTACGAAGTCCCAACAACCCGTGTTTTCGCATTGATCACAGCAGATTTCATATTTCATTGGCAGAAAGAGTTCCAATGACAACTTCGCTGTACCCAACCAACTCACGCCCACCCGACAGTCACAATAAAAAATTGGGAAAGGCTGCTATCGCGACAGGCAAATCACGGACCCCCAACAGCGGTCAAAACGGGCGCCTCAGCATTTGCTGCAGCTGTGAATCAAAAAGGGGTTGGCCACTGGGATTCCTCGCAAGAATGTCAACACCAACGGAGAGTACTTACCAGCTGAAAAGAAGGTGCATGCAGAAGACGTGAGCGAATGGAGACATCAGCCGCTTGACATTTCCGCTGATCGTTAATTAACATTCGGTTGCTTTCATGCGTAATTGACACCGCACAGAAAAGTGAAAAACAGATAGGTAAAACGTTGGAGGATCGACCTTTAACTCCCTCAATGCGACATCGTTTGTCGTCCCGAGAGAGATATCTGACGCGAACGCCTTGTCTCGAAACTACCGTTGTTCAGTTTCAGAACAGAACCAAAAACAGCTCCATCATCCCGGCATAAGAAGAACGGTGCATGTTGTAAGCAAGGAAAAATGGGCGTATCCTGCGGAGGATACACAACTCTTAAGTGCTCGATGCTCAACGCGTCCAAGTTAAGCCGTGATTTTTCGCACTTTACGCTAACTTGATTGGGGTTACCTAACCTTTAAAATGATCCTCCGGAGACTAAAAGCTCCTTTCCCACTGTGACCAGTACATAACACCTGCTCATCGCTGTTGACGAGTATGTATGCGTTTCTCCCGCATTTCAGGCCCGATGACCACACATTGTAATTGGCTGCCTTACGTTAACTCTTCATTCTTTGATATACAGCCATCGATTTACTTGAGTTGTGATTCCGCTTCCGTGTTAGGAACACTAAAAGCATCGAAACGAAAGACATCGCTGAGTTGTGCCACATGCAACATCGAAGGGCGATGGCCAATTTGAACCCCTTAATGACACATCGTAGAAAGTTAGCACCCCAGCATTACCTGCTCGATACCCGCTATGTAGTCGCTTGGAATTTGTTTGCCCATACGTGTTTCTATCACCCAGACCACTTTTTGAACTGCCAGTAACCTAACTCCAAACGATACATAGTTTCTGCAAGACCGAAAGCAGCTGGCTGATGACTTTCGGTTCTGTGACGAAGCGAAATCATACACTTTAGCAAAGGAAATATATTTGCCAGAGTAATGCAAAGATCAGGCAACAAAGTGATCGTGAAATATGAGCCCTGAATGTACTTCGAACAAAGAGAGTCGCTTGTCAGGTTGGAGTTCTCGTAATCACTAAAATCGCTGGCTAGAAACGCAATCCGATAGCAACGTGCCGCAGTCAATGGTGTGCTTACATCCATAACATTACTCGTTTTTCTAACTAACGTCTTTTTTTGCTCGTTTTTATACTTTTGGTCATTTCCCTCCAAAGTTACGCCACTTTACTGGTGCCGCGGCTGAAGCCACAGTCAGGCTCATGACCGTTAGAAACGAATGAACGTTCTCAATGTGACCAATTACAAATTCCTGATCGGAAAGCGAGAGCAGTCCTCCTCCACCAGTTGGATTCCGTATGTAGAGGAACAACATGGTGAACCACAGAATATCGTTCAAGTGTACAGAACCATACTTGACATTGGATGCCGATCACCAACACTGTAGAGACCCCTGACAGATGAGACAGAAACTGAACTATCCCACATTGGTGCAAAGTATAAATTGAAACGATGAATAAAGTTCATGGATGTACTGTCCGATCCAGAGAATGCACCTTGAACAACCAATTTTTGTTTATTACAAATCCCGATATGTTGTGAATTGATCTTTTCATCCTGAAAGACACAGAGTGCACGACCAGTGGAGGAAGTGTGATAAATGCAGTACACCAGCTCAGTTTATTAACCTCACACTGGAACGTGTGAGGTAATTGCCTAGCAAGGGTACTTTCTACTTCACAGCGCATGCTATAGTGCATATGGAATACAGCTGTTGATTACAGTATTTCGTTTTTAACTGACTTCCGAGTTCACGATAGACAGCGGACCCACCCCAGGTTCGTACCGATACGGGACCATCATTGATCTGTGGTAATTTCCGACGCTTCCGACGACACAGACCTTCGTCTTTTGACCAATTCACAAGCTGGATTACATGGCCGCTAGCTATCACCGGCGTGGTTTCGTCTATTGCTATTCTACATGGAACCCGTCCGGGATCCGAATAAGTACCTATACATAGCATGCTAATTTCACATTCCAGTGGAGCGCTTAGTCGTTATTAGGTCAACTGGCAGCCAAACTAACTGCAGCACAACCGTAGAGGCACATTTAGCGGACATGTGTATGATGGGTGGATGCAAAGGTAATCTGTCAGCGCTCACGCCACAGGCACAAAGCCACACGTGGACAAAATGCTGACACGAGGCCCAAGCTTAAGCACAAATATGATACGTCCGATAAGTTGCTAATCATTGGGTCTCTGCGTTATCACTCCAGATTCCTGATTTCCACGAAAAACTTCCCTCTGGAGGCGAGTCTAACAGTTCGCAAACCCATCAATGGTGCGTAAGGGTAAACTGAGAAGTCGTAGGGACCGTTAGGTATCATGTAGTATTGGGATGAAACCATATAATGGGACCGGAAACCTCCGAGAGAATTTCTATCCCATCGGAGCCGCAAGCAACAAGTCATATGCACGTGAGGTTGTCTACGGTAAGACACTCCAAATAACAGTACTTTTTATCAGTGTACCCAAAAATTCATCGTTTGTTGACATTTCTGAACTGACCGGAACCGAAATATCAAGTGAGATCATGTCCGAATGCTATGTGGCATTTGGTTCAAATGAACTTCGATCGTTTTAACGATGGAAACCCGTGTGGTCAGAATACTGACAGTTTCACTCGAAGCGTCTTCACCAACGAAGTCATTAACAGCCTTCTGTCACATGCTGAAACGCCACATCCTTTCGAATATTCTAGCGATAAATGGCGTCCCAAAATTACGTTAAGATCCTTGAACAATCTTCAGTTCGAGCAGGCCCAACGATGGGTAGTTAAGGAAATGAAATAGGGCTACATAACACATATTCTTATCCCAACTCACACCGCAGATTTCATAGAGAATTCCCATCGGGTGTAAGCAGTGGTGTCAGTTCTAAGAAAACTTTCGACACGGACTACTTAGACAACGCTGTCTTGGTTCTCAACGTTTTACTAACTCGAAGCAACCTTCATGGAGAGGTTCAGTTCGAAAAATCCCGCTCGGGCGTTTCAATGCCTCAGTTACGACGTTATAAGTAGCTTCAACCTTGTTCACTGTCGTGCATATAGATGACCTACAGTCTAGCACTCCTTAAGAGAGCAAATCTACCTACGATAGCCTTTCGAAGGGTGTGCAACATTTAGCACCACCGTCTGTATAGACAGACTTTTTCGCCAGCCTGCACCCAAGTTCTTGAGAAACCACAGTGATCAGCGCTGGCCAACAGAGCGCAAGCCAATCGTGACCACACACGCCTTAACATGATCGCTCTTATTGGTTGTTTTAATGGCACGATCAGCTACCACTACCCATTTATTCCGCAGTGCACACAACTAATGTATTCCTAACCCACTCTCTTGGTGGCCATGACAACGGTAACGTCGAGTTACCAACACCGAGTGTTAGCTGCTTCGACCGCATCGTAGGCGCACTGGCCGTTGCAATAATGGTGCATCACTTTGGATACCGTGCGACTTACAGCACAGCGGTGGGCGCGTTCGACAGGGCTGTTGGTTCCGCACTCTAACAGTTTGTCGGTTGGTTTTGTAGACTGCTTTCGTAGTATACTGTCCATGGAACAAAAAAACACGTTCGGTCATGTATTACTACTTACCTTGTTGGTCGTTTGTCACTTTCGATACGCCCCCAGTGATCGCTCGTCTGTGGTTTTTACCTATCACAATTTGTTCATATACGCCACACGCAACGGTTCCGACCGTGACCAGCCAAGGAATGCTCGTGACTGCGATATCACATCAAAGTTTCCCATAGATGTACAACACATCTGTGACAACGACAACGTTGAGGGTGACGCCCTGTCATGAGTACGGGAACTCGCTGACAGTGTTATCGAGTTAACAGCTTTGACCAACGCATAATATACGTAAACCGATTTTCGCGCGTCCTACTAGCAATCATGCGTGTGCCTCGTGAGTCCATTACTACCGACAGCATTTGAAACAATTCAGTGCGATGCCTCGGTGGGACACGACCGTGCAGTTGTGTTGTCAGTGTTTCGACGCGTGTAGCACGCTACATAATATCAAGGCTGAGGTCATCTCTCAAAGGTACGTTTTGTCCGGTACGCGAGAAGGCCCTAGAACCAAGGTATGGCCTTGCTTAGCTCATCAAAAGACTAGAAAGCGCCGACACGCGCTGCTCTCCACTAGCAGACAATCGGCGATTACCGCCTGATTCACACATGTGTATATCGATATCGTAGATCCTCTACTATCTAATTGCATGATCTATATCCCACAAATAGCAGACTGCTTCTTGGGATGAAAGGACACCATCCTTTTCCTGACGTCTATTTCGGGATCGTGACGTGTCTTCGCTGAACGCTGGGTAGCATCTCGATTGCCCGACAACGGTAGCAATCGGTCTCGATTTCAATCGACGTCCGTCAGCGTAGTCTATTCCAGCATGGAACTCGTTAGATAAGGCGGCCTTACTGATTCGTCATTCCATTACACCGTTGTCAACACAGCACCTGTTCACAGATCTACGCAGTTCAGTCCTGAACTCCGCGGACACTTCTTGCTACGGTCGTAGGCAGCAGGAAGTGCACCTTGCTATCAGTATCTTCACGCCTCAAACCAACAACAATCGCCATGGCGAAAATCGTCGGTAGGTTGCTCCTGCACAATGTTTGGCATTCAGCCGGGGCTTTAGGGACAGACAATTTCTCAGATATGTGAAAGCATTCACCAGTCATTTTTGCTGCGGCATACTTGACTTTCAGGAAGGTACCGGAAGCAATCTCTGCCGTGCACCTTTGCGAGTACAGTTTCTACCACGGTACATCTCAGCCAACGTCGCATCCTGTGAAGTCGTAAGCATTACCTAAATGTGGCATCGTAAGAGAAACATGGTTAACATAAACGTCTTCGTTTTGCGGCCACTCAGAGACGCACAACCAATTTTCACCCTCACTACTCCCATATTTGCAATATTATAACAAACATTTATCCAGTCTAAGCGAAACGGTTTGCATACGTTTGTGAAGAACCGTCCAGTATAGTTGCGCAAGCCAGGGATACATCTAAGACAATGGCGTTACTTGAGACTACAGCACAGGCAACATCACTGGCACCACCTACTTCATCCTGATTTAATCAGCGTTCATTTGTAGGGCCTGCCTATGTGTGATGTCACTTTGGATTACGTTTACTACCTCCAGGCGTTTTGAATTATCTCGGTGGATTTCGTAAATGCGCGTTCATCGCATAGGGTTTTTCATGTCGTTTTGAATTTTTACGTCCAGCTCCAACAGTTACTGCGAACCTGGTGGGACTTGACCTACGTCGCAGTGGTTTGAAACATCGTCCTTTTGGGTGTTCAGAAAGACTCCAGAACGTCTTGAAACTGAACTGTCCGGTAAAAAAAGCCACACACACTCAACCTCCATCCCAACTGAGTTTTACATTATATTTCGAGGCCGCACGCTTCCCGTATGTATGTCTACATTCCAGACAGTTTAAAACGATTGAACACGTTTGCTGAATCCCCGAAAAACTCCCCGGAAGACCGGTTAAGCGAAGTTCACTCAAGCTTTCATCATCTAGCCAAAGACAAACTTTTCAACCCGATTGCATTTGTACACACTGCGTTTTGCACCTTTCAGGGTTTCCACACTGTACAAGCCTAATGCCTTAGGAGGTCACATGGTGCCACCCAAGCCGAGTTCTTTACAGCAAATAACTGGCACACTTCGAACGCATCGCTGTGGAGTAAACCAACCGGCAAATTAATCAGAGGAAACTCCACCTTACATATAGACGATCAGCATCGCCAGCGTGAAACATGACTGTCATTGCGCATGAGATTTCCTAAACAACAATCAACATATGTTAACACAGGTCCCTGTTGGTAACTACATATGCAACAACTCACCCTCCCATATGTACATCTTTCTAGCTGCACTGTCAAATTTGCCAATCTGTACACTGACTTCAGCAAGTCACGAGATCACCCTAGACCGAGTAAGTAGCAGGATGGGAACTTAATGGACTCAGATACTTCGTGAATGTGCTTACAGTACCGAGAACGTCGTGAACAAAATCACCAGGAAGTGGCCCATACCGCGAAAGCTCCAGCACCTGACAGAGGGTTGCCCATGTCACGAGACTGGACCTTGACGCGCTGTAACACCCTGCGCATCTCGGTAATTTGCTGGGTTAGACTAGACATTGTGACGATTACGCCGACAGTCATTCATACCAGACAGGCCAATAGGTAGAGGTCTGACAACCCAGTCTCCTGGTCCTCCAGGTTAGGCTACGGCTGAAAACCCCAGTCGTTCTCCTGTCTAGATCAGGGCATCCTGGCCCTATCTCAATTCACACACAACCATGAACACTCACAACACCAACAATCCCATACTACATCAGCCGTCTCCCACTGCAAACCCGGTCGCCCTACCCGATCTTTTGCTATGCCACTTGTGATCTTACCAGACATCCCACCAGTACTGGCACAATCTCGAATATACATAAAATTCACTACTCTTAACCACCTACCACCAAGGGTGAAAACAGGCACAGTCCTGTCAATCTCGTAACAGCACCATGCAGTTGGTGGGTGCGAAGACCAAACCAAACTGATGAACTGAAGCCAGCAATCTGTCTACGATGTTCTGAGCTCCTTGTGAGTTCTCACAGATTAGGGCGATGTCTGCACAATCTAGGTCCCGAAACCGAACGTCTAGGAGCAAATCCGCAGCATCATATTCGCAGTCTTTCAGAACACTCTAGGATCTCGTCTACTGCAAACCTCAATAGAAGGGGGAGACTTAAAACCATGTCGTACTCCACTTGAGATATTAGATTTCGGGGATACGCCGTCATAAACCCAAACCCTGTCTGAGGCTTAACAGTAAATCGCTTTCGGGATGTTTACATACTTCTCAAAGTGCATCTCTGTCAACCGAATCGAAATCTCCTCAGATGTCTGAGAAGAAAATAGCTGCTGGCCCTCTATATGAACGGCGCAGTTTAAGTATCTGGCGAAGTGTGGAGATGCGATCAACGCAGCCATAGCCAGAGCGAAACTAAGCCCGCTCCTCACGGATGTTTCTAGCGCGTTCCGTTTTGTCTACGAAGTACAATGGCTGTGGGCAACTTGGACGCAATAGGAATCAGACTAATCCCTACGCAATTTGTACATGAAGTATGTGAATGTTTCTTGACAATGAAGTCGATAATAGCCAAATCCCAGTCATCTGGAACAAATTTACTACTCCAGAGTTTCTGGAGCAGAGCCGTCAGCTCTCCAACTAGACCCGGATTTTCATCTACAAAGAGAATAAGAGGAAGTTTGTCTCAGCCGGGTGTTTTGTGATGTTTTAGAAACTTGATCTTTAGAGAGACTACTGTTTCTGAGGGCAGAGAAACGTCAAAATCATCATCATAGACAGCAATACATCAGTGGTTAACACTAATGCTTAACTGCCACACAACCATGAAGAAACAGCAAACCCTATATAGAAAGAGAGAAGGAAAAAGAAGGGGACGGGAAGGGACCTAACTACTGAAAATGACTACGTCCATATTCAAACATTCAGCATCAAGGTGCCTACACCTTGCAAACAAACAACCGAGCTGCAAGTGAGAGAAACGTCAAAAGATCAATGAACACACGCAGAGCTCGAAGGCGTGGTCGATGGCGAGGGTGATCAGTTAAAAAAACTATCGGAAATGCTTTAACGAGCGTCCTGGGCGTCGCTGCAGATTATGAATAGGCACACCATTGGCTTCGCAGATTGTCTTGCTCATATCTGATTTTCCACTACCGGTTGGTTGGGTGAGATGGAAAAGCTTCCGAGAGTGCCCGATTATTGTTGCGTGTTCCATCTCGATAGTGTTATGTGCACCAGACCTCGCGATTCTCTCGTGGTTACTTCCGGAGACAAACGAATAGCCTTGTGGGTCAGGTTGTACTACTACTGTATGGAATGTTCCGGCGAGCGTTGAGAAGTTCCAGTGATCGCATACAGACCCACCAGTTGCTAGTTAAACGAATAGTAGCACCACATGAGGCGGTATTGCACTTGTGCATTGCATTGTCGTATATGTGCCCTACGTGTTTCAACGCTGTCTGGGGGACGTGGACATAGACTAAAGGCAAGCGCACTTTGTTACGCGTAAAGCACCTGCAACCCTGCTTGTTCAGATAGGTCAGTTTGTGGTGAACAGTGAACTGGCCTTCCACCAAAACACAAAGCGAACTTGGCACATAACAATGCATGATCGGAATCCATGCAGCTAATTCAGATTGACTTACAATCTTGGAAATGGCCACGCCACCGATGGCTGATGGCCATGTGGTCAGCCCACATCCACGATTGACTCAGCGATGGAGGTCATCGGGTGGCATATTGACGTCTAGAATGTCGAAAACTAGTAGTTGCCAGGATCACACTGTTATCAGCACACAGAGCCGTAACAAACGTTCACTATTACCTGCCCGATGAGCAACGTAAGAATGTGGACCGCCAAAGCCACGGTCGTCAGAGCATGGTCTGCCCACTGGAGTGTTCGTGTTTCCAGCCAGTACTACTATGCCTGTGTCGAGCGATGAGCAGAAGGTTAGTAAGCTGTTGACGAAAATCGCACTTGATTGCGTCTGTGACAGTCTAAGGCGGCATACACCACAACAATAGACAGTTTGTGGTGGGCGCCTCGCGAGGCTTTGACCATACCTTTAAATCTGACAGCGCAAAAGGCGGCTGTCGACGGGTGTGGACGACGGAGACCATACCCCCGTGCTGTGGCTCTTGCGAAAACCATCGGGGAATAAGTATGATCACAGTCACTTTTAGGGTGTTAACACCCATTGTACCTCATCGACTCGTCGCATCTCGGGAGACAGGGAAGAACAGACGGGGTTTTATCCTGAGCGGGATGCACTGATCACATTTGTACTCTTCACCAAATTCTGGAGCAGCGTCATAGGTACCAATGACCAACAATCGCCATATTTCTCGGCTATATAGGTGTGTCTGATTCGGTGGATCGATCGACACTTTCAGTCACTTAAGCTCAAAGATGTATCGAACAAGGAGGTGAACATACTGCCGGCGCTTTATTCCCATACTTCAGCTCAGGTTAGGAGTTACGGTGAAATGAGTGACAACCTCAGCACCAAGAGCGGTGTATGTCAAGGCAGTCCGCTCTCATCACTTTTCTTAAATTCTGTCATGGACGAAATAACGGAGGACTTTCTGCGACACTCACAAGATTGCACGGACTTAGATGGTTAAGTCACACACTAACGATGTCAGTCAGTCGTCTGGCACTCTGTTCACTCAGCGGATGCTGCGACCGACTGGCATCAGATGAGATGTGGACAGGGGTAGAGAAATGAAGCCGTTCACCAAGAGGTTGGCCATCGTAGGTGGGGCTTCTCCCTCGGCTACGAACTGTGACTCACGCGGTTGGTAACGGGAGGTGTTGAGTGAGATGGCGGTTAATCGGGCTCAGTGGCGTGAATGATTTCGTTATCTGGTCGAGTTGTCTGTGAAGTAAGAGCATTTAGTAACGCCGGCCAATGGAAGCAGTAAAGAGGCTGTCTTGCTGAAGATGGCCTATTTCCACTTATAGCTTGATAGTTTGTTTGGAATGTGTAGACATACTGAGGCTGAGTGCCTCAGTATAAGCATATTTGTTTACTAAGTATGTCCTTTTCCTTTTTTGGCGACGGTTCGCTTTTTTCTTCATTACCGTACAGTAGTTAAGCACCAACCACTGATACAGTGCTGTCCACAAGGGCGAAGAAGAATTATACCTTTCGTTTCCCTCGTTCATTTCTGTGGGAGTTCCCCATGGGTCAGTGCTAGGTCCCCTGTTATTCCTGATTTACACCAACTACCTTCTAAATACAACCTCCAGCAACACCCTCTCGTATGCCGATGACAAAAATCTGCAATGCCACTGATCGCAGTGCACTACAGACGGATCTTGACGCAATTAAGGGCTGGTCAGACGAATGGAGTATCCCACTAAATGAGAATAAGTGTACCCACATGTCACTCCGTGAAGATTCTGGCAATGCCTTCGTGATTCATAGTGCGTTCAGCACAGCAGATATCGTGAAAAGCGATCTGAAGGAAGATCTGGGCATCTAGCTGTCATCTAACTTATCCTTCGAGTATCATCATGAGATAGCGGCAAAAAAAGGATTTGCCGCTCTTATGATGATTAGGCGCACTTTCCCCCGCACAGAAAAAAAGCGCTTCAAACGCTTTACGGGGTTTATATAAGACCGCTCCTCAAGTATACTGATCATGTCGTGTACACCGGCCTAAAGAAATACATATCAGCTGTCGATTGTGCCCAGCCCTCGGCCACCAAACTAGTCACGGGTCTAAGAAATGTCGCGTACGAGTCTCGACTTGAAATTCTTGATTTATGTCCGCTTGAATTTCGACGACTACGCGGTGTTTTAATTCTCACACACTTCTCTAGAGTAGGTCTCGTAGAACAGTTCTTCACTGTAGCGAATGATGACGGCCGGCGAGGACATACCAGGAATCTCTCCAAGCTTCATCCTCGGATCTCCTTTAGGCAGCAGCTCTTTTCTTACAGGGTTACTAACCTTTGGAACAGCCCCCCTCCTGAAGTCGTTAGCAGCGCTTTTAGGGGTCGTTTTAAAACACTTCTTGATCCTCATTTACCAAAAAAATCGTTATGTGAGTAATTTCACACTGTTCTTGGTATCTACCGTAATCCCCAGGGGCGGCGCCACATCCCGTTTCCAATCATTTCATTTCAGATCAACAGACACCCGCTTGACAATGAGTAAGGAAAAAAACTAGATCCGGGAACCTTGGGCCACTGGCTCGAACCCGTTTATCGACCGCGGAATCTCGGAATCCTGATTGAGAACGATAGGCATATCCGGAAAATATTGACTTGAGGCATGTGCGTATTAAACACGTGATCATCGGTGAACAATTAGCAAACGTAGCAACAAAACGAAAATATAAGATAACCTTACCTGAACAATTTCACAGTGAATTAAATCTGAAATTTTTGATGTTGAATATCCACGGGAAACAAGCCGGGGGTAAAGAATGGAGTTATCAGTCCGCAAAACAAAAACAGCATCAAACCAACGTTCAGGGAAAAAGTCACAAGCATGATAATCTACAATCTGAAACACTGATCAGAAGCTTTGCCCAACAGTACCTGCCCCCCAGACGACATCACGGCCTCGAGGGCATCCAGTACGCGGTCTTCATCGAGAATATGGCAATCATTCGTGGTATCGTATCCATCATAAAGTTCACCTGCCTTTGCAACATCATTTATGCTTATGTAATTAAGATTGACGGATTCAGAGAGAAGCTTAGCAAGCGTAGTTTTCCCAGTGCCCGGGGTGCCAGTAATCAAAATATTGGGAATTGCACGGACGGGCATCACAAATTAAAAATCGGACTATGATACTTTATTTCAGCAAATCAATTCTTGTTTCAAGCAAGCCTAATTGGTCGTTCAGATGGGCCGCAATCGTAGATAAGGACCGTAAGCGTTCGGAAGTGGAACGAATGACAGGATCTTGATCAGAAGTTAGTTGAATAGCCTTGCTTATTTTATCCGTGGAGCCGGGCAGTTGAAACACGTTCTTAGACAAAATCTGCAGATCCTGAACAGTGTCCAAGATATGCTTCTGCAAATTAGTAGCGGCTGGTTGATTCCAAAAGTGCACACCAGCCATGTCAGCTGCGGGCATTCGAACTCCACAGTAACTGTATAGAATATGAGTATTTTTTACAAAATAACAAACTACAATTTGCAGTTCTCGCAACGTCGAAAAATGCAGTTTGTTTAAATGTACACCGCGTCATCCCTGGAAGAACGCAACAATTAAGTCGTAATAACAACCAAAACTTTCTGACAAATTCCCACCCTGTGTGCACTTCCAACAACTCAGACCCTTTCGCGCATGTGGAATTTTCTTTTACTCACCCAGTAATTTGAAAGACGGAGAAACCGCCAAAATCGAGTCAATTCATTAGCGAAGAGTCGAGGATGACTCCTATCGACAGGTCAGAAGTTTGCATGCAATCTTCAGCCTAATCGGTGTCTTTTAATTACCCAGGATGTAGTATATTGGTGGTATATCGGCGTCGATAATTGTTGTATTATGTTACAGGGATTTGAAGGGTAGAGCACTCAAGAAGAAGAGGCTTGTCTTGTGGGGACGGTTTCCGACTACACTCT
>QNGE01001343.1:96268-149450 GCA_008508345.1 Paragonimus westermani | reverse complement strand
CTCAGTGGCGTGAGTGTTGTCGTTGTTTGTCCGAGTTGTCTGTGAAGCGAGTGCATTTAATGACGCGTGGCAGTGAAAGCCGTAAGGAAGCTGTCTCGCTGATGACGTCTTACTCTCACTTGCAGCTCGGTTGTTTGTTTGCAGAGTGTAGGCACCTTGATGTTGAATGTTTGAATACGGACGTGGTCATTTTCAGTAGTTAGACCCCTTCCGTCCCCTTCTTTTTCCTTCTTTCTTTCTATATAGTGTTTGCTTTTTCTTCACGAATGTGTGGCATTAGTGTGAACCACTGGTGTATTGCTGTCTATGATGGTGATGATGGCCAGGTATCCGTCATCAATCGCCTTTGCGTTGTCAGACTCGAAGGTACGGTTAGACCGTCAAGAGACGCTCATTACAAACGCTGTATGTTTGTTGTTGCGCCATATACCCCTACAGGCCGTACTCCAGATGCAGTCAAAGATGTTTCTCATCACCAGCTGAATAACCTTTTATACACCACGTGGTGCATGGACATTGTGATATTAGCTGGAGACTTGAACGCTCAGGTAGGCAAACTTAACGTTGGCGAGCTTAACTTAGGTAGCCCGCACTCTTACGGTGCTCGCTGATCAGACAACGATGAACGTTTGTTGCGATTCTGTGCTGATAACGGTCTGTTTCTGAAAGACATTAGTTGTTGACTTTCTAGGCGTCAATGTGCCCCCAGATAACTTCCATCACCGAGTTCGTGGACACAGGTATGCCTCGTGGCCGTCAGATGTCGATGGCGTGGCTATTTTCAAGATTGCAAGTCAAACTGGAGCATCTGCGTGGGCTCCGTTCGCGCAATGTTTGTGTACCAAGTTCGCTTCGTACTTTGGTGGGGGCCACCTTGTCATAAACCGCAAATTGGTACGTCTAAACTAGCAGGACCACATGCACTGCACGATTACTAGCATGTGTTTGCCTCTACCCTAGGTCCCCGACCACGACCACGACGACATTGAAGCACATTGAGTACATATACAGTATACAATTCATAAATGCAATACTACTGCTCGTTCAGTCACCAAACTCCGAATCTCTGTGTGATCACTGAAACTTCTTGACGCTCACCGGAATATTCCACCCAGCAGTGAGTACAATTCGGCCCACAAAGCTACTCTCCTGGAACTCCAGAAGCAACTATAAGATGATCGCGGGGCCTTGTGGACCCAACACGATATCGAGGTGAAACAAGCCGCTGCTACCTGGAACTCTCAAAAGCCTTTCCATTTCATCCGAGCAACTGGTGGCGAAAAGCCAGGTGTGAACTAGGTAATCTGCCGAACCAATGATGAGCCTATTCATACCCTGCAACGACACTTAGGATGCTGATCTGAGCGCTTCCAACAGCAGTTTAACTGGCTATCCGCGCCATCGACTAAGCCTTTGGGATCTGCCTGTGCTCATTAATTTGTTCACGTTTCTTCGCTCATGCAAACAGAAGTCTCTCTCGAGAACTAGTTTCTGTAGTTTCACGAGGCACCTGGCTGAGAATGACCCCATCATGCCCATTCTGTAGGTGGGAACCAAGCCTTAGTTAAAGGGCTGACGGTTCTTCCCCAGCAACTCTGGATCAGTGGAGTTGCTCCAAATGACTGAGATTTGGCTAACGCCGTTTCCATTTTGAAAAGGGCTCACGCACTTCGTGTACAAGTCAAAGAGGGATTAATCCGATTCCTATTGCGTCAAAGTTGTCCCCAGCCCATGTGATTTGCAAACTAAGCAACGCGCGCGAACAGCATACCCGTGAGGAGCAGGCTGGTTTCCGCCCTGATCGCCGTAGTTACGCTGATCACATTTCCCCAAATGCCTGGGCTTTACCATTCATATAGAAGACCAAAAAATACTGTCTTCTTGAATTCCAGAGGGGCCTCCGATTCGGTTAACAGAACTGCATTACGGGATTGTCTGTCGAGGAAGGGTGTGTCTGAGAAGTATGTGTACTTCCTGAAAGCGATTTATTTAGACCTCAGGCAGGATTAGGGTCTGCGGCAACGAATTGCCGACGTCTAACATCCCAAGTGGGGTGCGTCGGAGTTGTCCAGCCTCCCACTCCCTGTTAAACTGCGAATACGATGGTGTGGATTTGATCCCAGGTACTGGAGTTCGAGACCTAGAGTATGTTGACGTCCCCTTAATCTGCGAGGGCTAGCAGAGAGCGCAGGATATTCCAGACAGATTGAAGGCTTCAATACGTCAGTTTGGTATGGCCTTTGCACCTACTAAGTGTAACTTTCTGTTGCAAGACTGACAGGACTCTGCACCTCTTTGAATCGTTGGTGGTGAGCAGTTGGAAGTAGTCGGAAAATCCATGTACCTTGGGAGGTGTATCAGCAGTGGTAGGATGTACGCTGAGATGACAAATCACATGGCAACGGCTCGGATGTTTTTTGCCACCTCACGCCATCTGTGGCATCAGTGCAATCTCAGTCTTTCTGTGGAAAACCGAGTGTGCAATGCCGCCGTCAGAGCAGTTTTGTTGTACGTTTCCGAAACGTGGTCGATTCGAGTGAAGGATATTCACGGAATATTTCATTTTGACCATCAGTGTCTCTGAATCATTGGCAGCGTGTGATGGGAACAATGTGTCAGTGGTGACAAAGTTCGCTGATGTGTCATCGGAACAGATATAGTTTGTTGACCATTGGACACACTGATCTCGCTTCACAGGCTTCGTTAGCTTGGCCACATCTTGTGAATGCCCACCCACTACTTGCCACCTCGTGCCTTGTTTGCGAGTGGTGGGTCTGGCTGGAAGGTGCATTTCGTTGGTTAGCGCATGACTTGGGTGCGTGGTATGAAGGTACTTACCGTAAACCTTGTTCCAGTAGGTCGCTCCCGGCTTCCTAACTGGGGTCCGAAGCACACTGGACACCTTTGCTTGAGGACGCTGTCTGATGTGACGAAGAATATACGACAGTGGTGCTCGTGTTGCAAGTCACCGTGTACATCGTAACGCTTTCTTTTTAACCTCTCCACATTCTGATTTCTCTCCTTCACTTCACGCCTGATTTTTCTTCTCTTAACGTGGACACGTTTACCACTTCTTGCGTTTTTCACATTTTTTGTACACATCTTCATTTAGCGGAGTGTGAAGATGTAATCAACGCATTCACGACTGGGACGAAAACCAGCTTTCTTCTCAAAGGTGCAACGCTAATGCGGTATACCTTATTCATGAAGTACAGTAGCTGACAACAGCTTCCAAACAGAAAAAAACAGTCCATTCCATCGATCGTTTACATGCGAATTACGTGAGCCTTTTCGAAAATAGGGGTGATGTCAGTCCATACCCCAGCCATTCGAAACGACTTCACTGAACCCAAGTTTTTGAAACGAAGACGTTATTGTTTGACATCAGTTGCAATCTCTTGTTTAAGAATAGTAGGCCGGAGTTCTTCCGTACTGGTTGTCTTGTGATGTTTGAATCGCTTGCTGTCAGGTGTGACTTCTTTGGGTAGATAGGAGTTAACGGACCAATGAGTATGACAGGCGCTTGGTGACTTGTTCAGCGGTTCAAGTGACCAGTTAGGTTGTTTTTTGAAGTGTTAAGCCGAGCACCTTAAGCATCCTTGTCGTCTGTGGATGGGCTCGTCTCTAACTTCACGAGTTGTGTGTTTGTCTTACAGCATGAATTGCTGCTCTTTGTTACTCGGATGAGATGGGAAATTCTTTGGTGGGAGGGAAGATTCATTAACAATAGCTTACACCTGTGTAGTACGTTGTGTTTACCGAGTATCGCGGTTTTTTCTCATTCATCTTATGGGTTTCATTTGGACAATTTTTGTTGGCCACTTTGTACTCAATACCGAATGAAGAATACCGACGTATGTCCAGAAGTTCCAATAATCACATAAACCTAGCGGTTGGCAACTGATTGAACAGCAATATCACTTGAGCTAGTACTATATGTTCATACGGTAAGTGGCAGATGTGCGCCTCGAAGGCGCCTGGTAAACAAAATCCTTAACTGGAAACATGCACACTCCGGCAGCCGTAGAGAGGTTGTGGCTGTGCCTGTTTGTGGTTGACGATTAATTAGCCACCTGCTAAAATGCCTAGCGAGCTTGACGCAAACCAGTATATGACCATAGTCCATCTGGGTGCTTCTACCTAAATTACAGTTCTGGAAACATTCACACCATCGATTGACCTAACAGTGGAGATCACCAGGCGATGCACTAATTTCTAGATGGCCGAAAATGAGTATTACACAGAAGCAGAGTATTATCAGTCCAAAACTTCGGCAAGCGTTTGTCATTGTCTCTCCGACAGGTTCCACAAATGACCAGGCTATCTGAATCACGCACGTCAGCATCTTGACTGCCTACTGGAGCTTTCCTCTTCACTTAGTGTTAAACTGCGCTCGTGCCGCTCAGTTTACAGGAGGTTGGTTAGCTGATGACAACCTTTACCTTTGATCTCTTTTGGTGTGCAGTCTGTTGAGGTATACTTCACAAAACCAAACTGACGTTCGTGATAGGCGTCTCTTCATGCTCTTACCGTATCTTTAAGCACCATAGCACAAAGATGATTGTCGATGGGGACCCAGTCAAGCGACTTATTCTCTGTTCGAGAGTGCTTATGATAGGCTTGACACCGGCTTGGCCAGTGGCTTGTACCGCAGTGTTTCCGGAAAGGCGCAGCATATACCTTCTGTGAAGTTGCACGACACCTAATAAGGCACAAGTACAGCTCATCTTGGACAAATAACTAGTTTGAAAGTAGCAAAGGCGAAACCACTTATAGATGAGTAAATTGGAGACTCGCTGGTCGTCGTCGAGCTTTAGAGAGGGAATTAGCCGTTACCTTGGTCAAATTCTTCTTACTCTCTTATGCCACTATTATACCTGTGCTTCTTGTTCGTGGTTTTCTGATTTGTGTATTTCCGTATTATTTGCTTGTTTAGAAGTGCCCTGAAACGCCACGTGCTTCAACACGAGACCATCAATCTACTCTCCTGTTCCAGTTGCTCCATGCAGTTCAAAACTCAGGAAAACTTGAAAAGACACTCCTTGGTACATGAAAGTGAGCGATCTAATGCCTCTTAACATCATCACTCTCCATAACTTGGACAGCATTAGTAGTTTGTCCGCAACTTTCTCATTCCGAATGCTTTTTGTTTACTCCTTTCGAAAGGAAACAACAGATTCGAGTTCTTAACGTTTGTCTATAGTGGATATTCTCATGAAAACATAGGCCGGGGTTCAACTCCTCGTCGCGGGAGACACACACCACTGATCAGCTCTACCAACGCAAAACTCTGTTTCATGACATCTGTTCGGGAAAGGTTGGTCGAAAATTCCTTCTGGATGCAAAGACCGCGATCAAAATTTGACAGTGTTTAGTGTATGCATGTCATACTTGCGAACATTTATTAGTAATTGGTCTTTATTTTCAAATTCATCTTAGCTTTGAACAGTGTTGTGTCACTGGGCGGGGCTTATAGTGTGCGTTAACCCATATTTGACGCGATACGTTTGCTATAGCGGTTTTCAAATATCTTGCCTACATAACGTATTTGTACCTGATTCTTTCCAGGCGGGTCATGTTGTTGTTGCCCACTGCATATGTCAGTTTTCTCGACATATTGTCTCCTTGGTTCTGTAGGTTCCACGTTGCTCTATGCTTTGTTCAGTAGCTTTTGGCCGAAGTGCAGACGTTTATTGCGGCGATTTTGAAAGCGATGATCTCTTCTCACGCCAGCTGCACACCTGTTGCCCTACTCTGCATTTATTGTTTGGTATGTGTCGATTAATGTTACCGCCATTTTGGCGGATTATTTCGTTTCCAGCTATGTGTAGTGTTGGGTTATAAGACCAGATTTCCTATGGCCTCTTCTGTTTCCAGACATCAAACCGTACATTTGTAAAGTATGTAACCGTGTCTACAGTCGAACCAGCCTTCGTTCACGTTGCGAAAAGCATCACAAACTTGTTGCTCTGTGTTGTAACGGTACTGGTCACACTTCTGCCGGCGTCCGCTTAGACCCAGCTGCATCTAAGCTTCCCTTGTCCGCATTGGAGCGAGAAATGGCCATCGAACGCGCTCGTCCACGACCGTACGCATGTTCCATTTGTGGCAACAACAGAGCCTACACTGACTCTGGCTCCCTGCGCAAACACATGCGTCGGTATCATCGGAACTCAATTAAGATCCGGTTGTCACCTGTGCGTGCGAATGAAAAGTCTTTCGCTCCTTTTTCCGAGTCCGTCGAATCGGTTAGTTCTTGTATTTGTTCCATTTTTCCTAGATCAGAATTACTGCCTCGGTTTATTTGTCTACCCTCGCTATTACCTACGGTCGATCGAAATCCGAGGATCTCTCTGTAGCCCAGTTGTTTTACGCGATTTTGTTTTCCTAAAAGCGGCATTGTCCCTCAGATGTATTCCAGTTCCAGTGTTCCTACTCCACTTTCAGTATTCTTGAAACAAGCCCAACCTTATGTGGTACGCGCTCCGCAGAAAATTCGCACGTTTCAAGCGTCCAGCTCCGTTAGCTTTTTTTAACGGTGACGAGCCGCCGAAATAGTCACTCATTCGAGTTCAGAAAATGGTTTAACTCATAGTATTCTGGAAACTATGCTTTTCTTTCGAATCTGCTCACAATCCAGGCTAATCTATCATGTGACAACAGTCGGTGAAACTTTGATAAGTCACAGAATTTGGTAGGATATTTGACCACCAAGTTTGGAGGATGTTTTCCTATCGTAACATAATAGGCTCAACAATTTTTTGGGAAAATTAAAGCCTATTTTTCTTTTCAAGTTGCTTCCCATGCACTGATTTGTTCCAGTTGGTGAAGAAAATACTGATCATAAAGGTTCAGCCACAACACACCAACGGTGCGTATTCTTTAGACTTAATATGACATTTTCAAGTTGACCATCACTCACATTTGATCGCAGCGTTCGCATTCAGATAGACTTTCCAGCCAGCCTCTTTCGAAAAGAAGCACTAGACTCGAGTTTCGCTCTCATTAGAGCTCGTCAGTAGTGCATATCCTTGCCACGGCCGGGATTTGAACTCCGGACATTCCAATCATGAGGCAACCGTGTTAACCACTTCGCCATTGACCTCACATTAGGCACGACCGAATCATCAAATCTGAACGCTCAACCACTCTCGCTTGTGAACAATAAACCAAATCCCCGACTACTCATCAGTAACATGACATTGAAAATCAATTTTCCGAACTCTTACAATCGCCACATCTCGGCCAATGACACCTCACTCCAACCACTACTAGGATGGCTGTCACGTTTAGCGTTTGTTGACGATGTTATCGACTTTGTACGACTGCTGAGTCGTGGTTCCATTTCAGACTGTTTTGTGACCAAAAAGTATAGGGGTCACCTTAAGTGCATGTGCTTACTACTGTTGTATAACAGGCAGTTTCGTTTAGAGTAGTATACTACTCACAAGTAGTGTGTAACCCACAGGGGACATTCAGGAACAAAAGGACAAGCCCCGAACACGACGGACAAGAAGAGACTATCGGAACAGTGTGTACATGCTGTGTGAGAACTTTCACCAAGGCGAATGACAATGTACTGTCACCCAATATATGTGAGTGCACTTCTGTCGTGCAAATGTGTGTTTTCATGTGTGTCACCTGCTGCCTTACGGCAAAGGCTTTGGTTGAAGGCTCTGTTTGCTCTCCCGTCTAGGTCTGAGCATCCTGGCACTATCCAGAGCACATACAATGATCATACAACATAGACTAAACACCGTATTGCATCGGCCGTCACTCAGGATAAACCGGATCACCCAGTGTACTGTTTACGGCATGTTGGATAGGCGAAAATGTGCCACTGCTAAACCCTCCCCCATCCCCTCCCCTAATGATCTCAGAGACACGAATCCCAAAGCAAACGACGCCCACTGGGGTCTCAGTAACACAAATACCAACCGGAAACACTCCCGGGGACTCCAGACGCTTTTCTTCGCGACATGGAATGTGCGCACGCTGCTAGATCAATGCAGCACCACAGAAATACCGGAATGCCGAACCGCACTGATCGCTATGGAACTGAGCTGATGTGGAATCGACGTAGCTGCATTGAGTGAGAGAGAGAGCTTGCAGATCAAGGTAAACTCTGAGGGGCAGTTGCTTGGTACACCTTCTACTGGATAGGCTATCTAGCGTACGGTGCTCGGGAGCGTGGAGTCTGTTTCCCAATCGCTGATCGTATCAATGTTCTGATGATAGGCGAACCGCACAGCATCAGCCCTCGAATCCTGTCGATTGACCTGCGACTCGGTCGAGGTAAGCGTGCCACATTTGTTAGTGTTTACTTATCAACCATGTATCACATAGGTGATACAAAGGACCAGTTCTATGGTCAGCTGTTTGCCACAATTCAGTAGGCGCCGGTGAGTGACCGACTGTTTGTTGTGGGTGACTTGAACGCTCGAGTTGGACGTGACTCGGTAGCCAGGCCGTGAGTCCTCGGACCCTACGGCGTAATGAGACGTAAGAAACGTCCCAACCGATTCAACGACAACAAAGTCTACAGTTTGGTACGAGAGAAGAATACGGCCTTTGCCGCTTCCACGATGGACCCGGACAATGAAGACAACAAAGCGACGTTCCAGATTGTTCACTGTCAACTGGCCAATTGTGTTCATGGAATCAAGGACGACTGGTAGGGGGAGCAAGGTGAACTGATGCAGGGCTTCGCAGATCACCGACAACAAAAAGAGTTCTATGATCCGCTTAAGGCGATCTTCGGTCCCTCCATTCAGTCCACCAAAGCACTGGTAGATGTGGACACCGGCTGTTCTTGCACTCAGCCAGAGGACATCATGAAAGTGTGGCGCAAACACTGGTGATCTACTAAACCGTCCTGCTATCATTGGGTGGGTGACCGTGAACAGCCTGCCGCAATAGGCAATCTAACCTTCACTCGCTTTCACCCCAGATTTGCTAGAGTTATAGAGAGTGGTTGGTCATCTGCGCAACGGGAAGGCTGCAGACGGGGATGGACTACCAGGTGAGATCCTGAAGAATGGCGGACCGGCGCCAGAACGTGCTTTGCTCCGACAAGTTCACTCCATCTGGGTGCAGGAAGAAGTGCCACGAGAGTTCAGGGATGCCCGTACCGTACTTCTGTTTAATGGTAAGGGTGGCAAGCAATATCCTGACAGTTATCAGGGCATAAATCTACTGAGCTGCGCCGACAAGTTGCTTGCACGAATCCTCCTGAACCGATCGCGTACGAACCTTCTGGAGGCAATGTTCTCGTGAAACAGTATGGATCCCGGCCAAGTCACAGTTTGATCGACTGTTTGCTGTTCGACAGATTCAAATGTGCCGGGAACGCAACGATCCCCTGTATACCCACTTTGTCGACTTTACCAATGCTCTCGTTTACTAGAGCTGCGAGGCATTGTGGGCGGTTATTGGTAAGTCCGGATGTGCAGGCAAGTTCGTCAGTATGATTAGGTTGTCGCATGTGAGCACGAGGACGAAGGTACAATCTTATGATGATTTTGACATTGTCACTGGCCTGAAGCAGGTTTGTGTCCTATGTCCAACCCATTTTAGTCTATATTTGGCTGCTATGCTAACAGTCTCTCTTCAGGACTCGGCGGAGGTGCGCGTTGATGTTGATCTGGGCGGGCCTCCGAGGGTTCAGTGGGCAGCCAATACGGGACCGTGAACGGAAGCACGCGGTACATAAGGGAACTATGGGTCGCGGTGACATGAGTAAATGACATTGCGATGTGTGTGTGGCCACGAATGCCCTGGCCGCTTGGGATTAGTGGATCATCGGGGTACTCGTAACACATTGTCGGTGAGGAAGCAACGAGTACCTTAGGGTCAAGTTGATTACATTGGTTATATCCATTTTTTATATTCACATTAACCAATGACTACCGTCCTTTGAAACTCACCCGCTCCTCTTTTCAAAAACCTGGATGTCTGTGGCCTGCATCTGGATTTGCTGATGGACTGTATTAAGGACATTTTGTGTCTTCTTTCAGTCCAACCTTGTATCCTGCTTTTCCTCCAAATTCTCTCTAGAGTGCACTAACAGGTAGTCGTATATTGAGCCATTTCTCTTCCCCCTGTAGATTTTACTATTGAAGTCTCTCTGTTTATTTCTCGAGAGCTAGCCTATCAAATGGCCAACCGGCATTGGCCGGCTGGAAACAAAGGCCTCACACACACCTGGTCTTATTCCCTCGGGTTTACACTGGATACTTGACGTGAGTGGAACCGCAAGTGGTGTGGCGCGAGCCACTTGCAATGATGGTTACGCGCAGATGTCCTTTAGCTTCGGTCACTGGGACAGGCTAATCCGGACCGGATGTCTCCAACCGGCTCAAACGAAGTCTATCATGCTGTCGTATTTTGACTGAATGGAAACAGCGTTGCTCACGGGCCTACTTCTACTGACTTTCCCACCTAGTCGTTTATGCAAACACTGACTATACACCACTAGAGTATCACTGGACTCACCGTTACTAAGATGAGTAGTCCGTATAGGTCATTTTGTTCAGGCTAATCGCCCCAATATGTTTTGACTACTATCCTGCACTTAGGGCGCACCGGTGATAAGCAGATCAAGACACGTCTCACAACTTGAAGTTAACCGATGTCTATGCCTGAATTAGACAGTTCCGTCTACGCTAGGCATTGGAACTCCAGATACTTCCCGGTACCATTTTGTTAATTGATGTTTCTACTCATATACCTTATGTTAGTGAACAAACTGCGACTATTACTTAATCCGTATGCACTTATTCAGCACTATGCCGTACGTAATCAGTGTGGTCCTGCCAGTTACTCAGTGGTGGAGCAAGTCAGAAGAAGTAACAATTTGTACCGTACTGCAAACGCTAACCTACAATTGAGAAAAAACACTCCAGTGATGACCGGCTTCGAATTCGATGGCTCGATCAATTTTTAATGATTCAAATGCGATGTAACGATTGCCGGGTGCCACCGAGATGTAACTTAGGTAAGAATCAACCGGTACAAAGTTCCCAAGGAATAAAGCGAGCTATTTTTTCATTAAGGATCGGTTTGAGGTAAATTCGAAAAATCGAGCAGTTGATATTCTGATCGGTTCAAGCAATTTTGGTTACCGATGGAGTCAAATGAAAGAAATATAATTAAATGCTGTAGGGTCGACCCAAACAGTAATTTTCACATCATTCACAAACCGTCATTCAATAGACTGATACTTACATTCGCTACCTCTTTCAACAACGAATGATGAACATTTTAGAGAATATCCAACACTGTTGTTTGTTTCGTTTCTGAAGTGTCAACCGTTGTGAAACAGATAGTTTAGCAAAAGCGAATCGACGTCGCTGACAGTTTCTTTTAGGGTTTTTCTCCGGATAATCAAAGTGACACGAAACCTCCAGCTGTACAGATTTAACTCAACATTGTCACCTTGGTCATTTTCCTCGGAGACAAATTGAACAACATGTCGTGTTTTTACTGGCCATAACTTTTTTTTACTCCTTTGTGATGTTATATAAGCTTCTTCTGGATTGTAGATGTCATCGGTTTTCAGGACATATGTTTGATAAAGTTCTGAGAGTTATTCGATAAAGACGTTCATATTTGACTCGTTGAGTGCTGCTGCTCATCCGACCCTGTTTGACTTGGGCATTAGGATATCGAGGCGATTGTTACGTCTCTGGAAACCTAAACAACGGTTTTCTTCCCTAGGAATTAAGGTGTGATGTCCTATCGCTGCTGGGATGATCACGTTAAGCTGACAAAATCAATCATCGCCTGCACCGGTAATGGCGGATTGGCACCTGTTTGTGTAACCGCTTCATCTAAATGGCCGCTGTTTGTAGCGACAGTTCTACTGGTCTCCGTGTAGCTCTGATTCATGCTAAAGCTTGTCGTGATACATTTGACGGTCTCTAGTCTTACTATTTTATTTCCCACGTAACGGTAGTGTGGTTCAAAATTCAACCACCTTCACTCAGACGCTACAACGAATGTGTTTGATAAGTTCGAATTTGAAGCCCTGTAGTGCATAAGTGACAAGCAGTTACTCAACGTTTAAAATTTAGATACATCTAAGGCTTACTAGCTCCAAACATTTCTGGCACGTTGGACGCAGCTTAACCGAGTGGTACTCACACAAGTGAACGGAAATTTACGGTCTCTCTGAAGGTTATTTATTCAAACGTTTAGAGAGTAAAGACAACCGTAATTCCACGTTGTTTGTAATTTTGTTGTCAACCGATAAACTGACCTCAGAAGCTGTCCAAGTGTTACGTTCGCGCGTTCAAATTTTGTTCCCTTTGTTCAGATGCGCACAAAATTTCTTTGCTCCGTTATTGTCGTCCAGGTTTATCGATAGCTTCTCATCGTTCAGTGAGCTTGTACTGTCAGTACAGTGTATCCATGGTACACCAAATGTACACACTAGATCAAGAGTGTTGAGCACTCTCATCCAGACCGTGCATACACATTCGTGTTAGCTGGTCTGAACGCTTCGTAATGGTTTTGCAATGATTGTCCGCTAACTGAACTTTGTTAGACGACACTTCAGTGTCGGTTGTTGGGCTAATCATTTTTGCCTCATTCTCTTCTCCTCTGTGCAAGCACGGTCCACTTTGTTTGAATCATTACGGCCGTGTAAACTTGATTATGTCGGACCACGCTGAATGGAGTGGTCAATTTTGATCGTTTTTAACGTGTGGAGATTTATGTGAGAGCCGCGTTCTTGTGTGTCAGCTTCCAATCGATTAACTTGCTAATTGGGTCAACGGGGTGAATGTGTGTGCTGCAGCCCTCAACACAATAAATGAAAACCAACCAGGTTTAATTATGGCTAGGCGGATACAGAGGTTACCACAGCAACGGTTGGTGTAATGTCGAGGTTGACTTACAATGGATCTGAGGTTGGCGGTCGAAGAGACTAGAGGTTTCGTCACTACTGAATGGACCTGAAACCACACAGTGATCATTACCAGTAGGTGTAGATATTTACAGAGGAAAAGTGCAAAAGATCATCAACCAAAATCACAGTTTACATGAATTTCTAACATTCGATCAATTACCTGGTCGCCTGTTTGGGAAAAGTGAACAACATGACTTCAGCGGTTCAAACTCGCGAGACCTACACACATTGATTGACCTTTGAACGATTCTTTACTTGTATCAAATTTCTCCACTTCAACCATTTTCCGGGAAAGCAAAACTTCGATGGTTATTGAGTTTTTTTTCGCTTGATGACGAACCAAGTATGGTTTCATTTTGTTCAAAGTGAGCATCAAAGCGAACAAAATATTTTGTGCGTGTACTGATCGGGGTAAAGTCTGGGCGCGTTCATGCAACCTTTACAAACAAATCCAAGTGAATGTGTTCCACGGAACGTATTACTGGATCAGTCCTGTATCTTAGTGCGCTGTCTTGTCAGAGTATCAGCAGAAAAAGAGATGAAAATTCCACAGGAACGGATAACTACAGTAATCTGTGGCAACGTAACTGTTAAGACACCGTTCCCGGAGATGATTAAGAAATGTCAAAACCTCTGGTGTTTCCGAATTGTTAACCAAAAAAATCTGGAAATTTCGTACTAGCATTTGAAGAGCACTCGCCTAAGCATCAATATTGTTCAATAAATGGTTAATATCTTTCAGTTTTCTATTACGGTTACATGACTGATAAGTTGTTGATAACGCTGCTTTATGCAGTGTCTTTGTGATACACTCGTTTGTACGTCCTCATACTAAACGTAAGTGCTACCATGCAACCTGTAGACCACTTAGTATTTTGATCATTCAACTGCTGATTTTGAAAGCTCTTGATGAGGTTTATGTTAAAGGACGATCACAAGGTTCTGGATAAGGAAATAATGCAACCTAGCCATTTGCCGCAGGCGAAATGAAGTTTACTGTGCTTTCCGAAAAGTGGGCTCTTCAGTTATCCCGAGATCACAAAATCGCGATTTCTGTTAGGTTGAGTCAGTGGACTGATCGAAACGGCTGTCCATGATCGCACCTAGTAGGTGTATAGTGGTCTGTATATTTAAGTTAAGTTCGATGCTAGACGATTCAGGGATAGCTGTAAAGTAGTGAAGTGGACGTTCCAAATGCCATCGTAGCCCATAATAAAGGGCGCTTGACAGATTTCCTTGATACTTCCGAGGATATGTGATCTGTTCTTCATACTTGTTCCGCCTGTAAACCCAGGTGTGTATGCTATGTATCACTTGTACCCAGTACAGTACATAGAGCTATTTTTGAAGAAGGTAAGAAGGGGCTTTTGCGTTTCTGCCTGTGGGAGTCTTCCAGTTTGCTGGGTACAAACTATTTGAGTACGACATAAGACGGCATGGGGAGCTCTACGACTCCGCTGCGTCTCCAGCACTTGAGATTCGCTATCTGGTGTTCTTGTCGTAGTTGGTTGGCGCCGAAGCATGACCTCTGAATTGTTTATAATTACCCACGCTTTACCGCTGTGTGTTTCCACCATCTAGTTCGTCTTGTACAAAAAGGCTTCCCAGTCAAGAACGAAGTGTCACCAATAAACGCGAGTGTCGATTGCTTACAAGTTTACACTGCACTCTGTTCGGTGTGTTTATATACGTCATAGAACACGTTCAATGTGTGTAACTGGTTAATACTCAATTTTTACGGCACATCCCCGGTGAGCAGTCCCTTACCGACTATTGCCACAAAGGCTCGAAGCCACCAACAGCATTGAAACAGTGGTTTGCACCGATGCTTGATTGCTAAATAACCTTGAAAAGGTGAAAAAGTCTCGGACTGAAAGTAAAAAAGCAGGTGGAATTTAATTTTTTAAATTCGGGTAATAAAGTGAATCGTTTATACCTCGTAAACAAACTGTCGAGTTGCAAATGAGAACAAACTGTCATCTGCAGAACAAATTTCTTGCGGCTTTCACTGTTTTGCTTTAATAATTTTGCTAACATCTCAAGCCGGAAGTAGCCGTAATATGGTACCTCACGATAATCATTCCTAGACTGTTGTTCAACTGCACGAACGGTTTTGCTCGTGTTTTGGATTCGCCAGACCAAGGCGGTCGAAATAAGATGCAGGCCGTTGTTCGTCAGATTACCAGTTCTACGACCGTCTTGTGTGTTGTGCCTGATTAAGAATAAATCATGCCGTACTTCTACTCCACCGTAGCTTTCACATTCATTGTATGTGGTTAAGTTTTCAAACGTGACAATTTGGTTGTTCCCACTGTGAAGCCAAAGACGTAGAGGTCGACACGGTTGCTCGTCAGGACACAGACCGAAGTTTAAACCTTGACCGCAGCAGTACCACACTTTGAATCTAGCGTCCTTCTTCGGGAAAGTTGGATGCACCCAAATCTGAGTTGCGTTCATTTTGCAGTATCCGGCTACTTATCAGTAAGTATTAAGAGTGGCTTGCGTTTTGGTGTTCTAGTTTGTTTTATACCACACTTCAGTGGAACTCTCCCGATTGTATTCTAAACAAACGGTTCAGGGTGAGTGTCATGGACGTGTATTTGTTGAACCACCAGTCTTCCCATCACATGGGCATTGTTCAGTCCCACATGGGTGTCATGAGAACCTTGTGTTAACTCGTCTAAAGGTTAGTCTCCGAGTTATCCTTGTGCAACTTCATTCACCTTGCTTATAACTTTAAGCACTTCTCCTGAGTATGTTTATTGTTTATCGTCATCCTCATCATTCCATCCGTACTTTTTCAGAATGAGGACAGTTCCCTAACTTTACCGGTACGTTTGGTGACTACGTCAGATTCAGCGGAGAAACACGTAACAAATATCTCGTCTGAAAACTTTGAAGCCGCGAATTTCAAATTTCCTGTTAAGCAACCGACAGTCGTATTCTCGCACAATGCTGACGTGTCTTCTGATTCAACCTGTGCATTTGGAGTTTACCAGCACAACGAAGCTGATGAATCAGACCAGATTGGATTGGTTTTCGATGATGCGATCTCTTACGCGCAGTTCTCATTTCCGGTGAAAACTACGAAATCCTTCATACCGCTTTGTGTTCCGAATGGCATTGCTGACGTTAAACCTCCCTCTTTCAATGCATGCACTAGTCATCCTCTTACGAACTATCCAATGGATCTCTGCAGCTCAGTTTTCAGTCTACAAAATGTTTCCAGTGGGGTACGTTCAGGATTTCAAAGTGGTGGAATTTCCCCAAGGGGATCAACCATGCTTTGTTTTTCTCTCTATTCTTTTGCGTTCTGTGTGCGAATACCTGCAAACGCAGTATGATTATTTGCACACCCCTTCCGATTTACGTGGTTATAGCTGACAAAGTTGAGAACAACTTGTGAGCAATCGGTTCCAAACGATCTGAAACTGGAAGCAGTCTGCGGGTTGATTCTACATCATAGTTTATTCCTGGACCAAGGCACCACCTCGAAACCAATATTTTTCGTAAGCCCACAAACGTAGAGGGTAGACTAAAGTATGATCCTGCTCATCCTAAACAACGCTGATTTATCTGTAGTTCACCGTCCGAATGTGCCTAAAATCCTTTTGTAGGTACGGATGACGAGATAATTGTAATGACCAAACCGATTGACAAGGTGTCCAACAAAACGTTCCTTAAAGGGGCAGTTAGAGAGCTAGGAACCGGATACGAAGTGTTCTCAAGAGGTGGAGACACAGCCACTAGTCCACACAGGATAGAAAGTTCACAAGCTTTTCGTGAGGTTTTGAATGAATTCTGCATCAGAAATGCTTCTCGAGCGAGCGACGCTGCGCTCATTTCTGGCGTCTCTAAACAAACTGGTACCGTTTGCGAGCACTTACGAATTAGTGCGCCGAGTACTGTGAAGGAATATTTCATGGATTTCCGTCGCGTAGGCCGTTCGGTTGCTAAAAGCAAATGAACTCTGGGGGCGAGTTGTGAAACACTCTCTGAAATGCTCTAGAATATCAGGTATTGATTAGAGGTTTTATGATTACTAGTCGTGAGACTTATGTAAGAGTCGTGTAAGTAACTAGGTCAGGAATTAGAGCTACTCACAAATACTTGGTTATAAAAAGCCACTAAAATCGTGGTCAGATATGTTGTAAGTGTTACTAACAGGTGCAATCTCGCTCATTTATGTTGGTGAGACCTGAGCGTGTTTAGTTGGCTTGCATCTATGGATCGGACAGTCAAAGGACCGATTTATCATTATTTTGTGCTCCTTTCTAAAAAATCTACCAGTGCTAGCTCTTCTTATCGAATCTAATGACGCTACTTCTGTCTCCGTCTCCACATACCTCTCGTTTGAACTGACAGTAACTAGAATGTGATATTCTCTGTTTCCGTTCCGTTGATTTGTGACTCACAACTCTCAAAACAATTCGACGATTTACGTCTCACCTGTCGCAACTGGCCTCAGATTTGTAGCTAGTTTATCTGATTTGAAGATACTTTTAAGTCAGGAGTTCAACCTCATCAATAACTATTGTCACTGATGGTTCGCAAGCTGCCTTGAAACCGTGAATTCTCATCCGGCCCTAAAAATATTATAGTTCGAAATTCACAGGTTCCTTCTGGTTGTCTACAGTCAGTTGCACTTGGAAGCCACATTTAGTTGTTCCTGCTGCTCACCCTTAAATTACTCCCGGATGTAAGTGTTATATGGTCGATCGAGCGTAACTAATGGTGGTAATGTCGACAACGAGGCTCACAATAGCGAGTTCAAGCACTGGCTACTTATCTATGTCTAAGCAGCCATACAGCGTATGTCTCTCACGTGAACTGCTGTTACAAATGACGGCAGAAACTTGGCGTATCTTGGCCATACCAACCAATGTCAATCAAGTTACGGACTCTAGATTCGTTGTATCACATTCATGTTTGTCGATAGCTCCGATTTCTCCAATCCGTCTTTCATCGTCTTGTTTATGTTTGTTATCTACGGGCGGGTTTTCCGTTTCTTTTTCGTATGTTTAACTTGTGACTTCCTCTCTCCAGCCACCCGAAGTCTCATCTGTGGCAACATCACCAATTAAGCCACAGTTCCTTCCCACTTATACTCACAACTCCACGGATGCAACGTTTGACACAAATGGCTTACTGAGGTTGACCAAAGATATTGTTGGTCACAATGAAGACTCCGCCCTGGATTTGACCGAATCGCACTTTTTTTCTGTCACGAATTCGGACGAAGTGGCCATCGATCTTTCTGGTGACTCTGCCATGGGTTTAGCGTCTCTGTCCAATCCCATCGATCTCAGCGCTCCGAATCATTCATTTCATCCACAGATAACCTACGATGGCGACTCGCACATTTTGGGCAGCACAGAAGAGCAGTTAACGATCTCCTCGACGCGACCACAACAGATCATGGTCAGTTGGGATCCCGAGCCGGGTTTCAGCTTTACTGACCTTTTGATAAATACAGAGATAGATGAAACTGATCTTGTTTTTCGTGCTCCAAACCCACTCCAAGACTGTTCATTGCCATTGTCTCCTTCAAAAATGTTCTGTGAATTACCTCCACCTTTGGACCTCCGTTTAATTCATCCTTCTTATTTCTAGCAGATGACAATCTTGTATCGAGAAATATATCTTTCCCTTTTATTGATTAACTTCTCAATGTTGTTTCCATTAGCGTCTGTGTTCATAGTGGTAAGTAGGTTTGCCTTAGTAAATGGTCTTTCCATACCGCAAATTTGGGTAGATTGTGTAAAGGTCATGGTGTATCCAGCTATTAGAGCCCCCCTCCCGGAACCCGTAGAAGTAGCGTGTAACAGATCCCGCAACGCTTGGTCAACGCAGGGTGCTGCATTTTGATCGAAACGAGCCACAACTCGATTCTGGAACTAAAATACAAGGTTATTTTTCTCCCCCCGAAATACCATCATTAGACGATGAGACATGTAAGACATGTCTGGTTCTTTGTGTTTGATGGATGCTATCTGCAGTGGATTTTCGCATGTTAACTCTCGCCCTTTAGCCCGATTTCGTTCAGTGATGGTTCGTTCAATTGTGCTGTCCATAGTCCATACGCTATCAGCTCTGATCCTATCCCACCGCCGCGTGAGATGTTCCAGTGAGTGACAACCACAATGGTATTGGCATCCAACGCACCGAACTTGGACACCCATCCATTTTATCTAAACAGAAGCAACTCCAATTTGGACAGGCACAAATGGAGTGGTAGTAGTTGTCCACGATATGAGTTAACACAGAGAGCGTACACACGAATACACGTGTACATATATTCTCAGTTCTGAGCCGAATTGGTAATATGCCAGACCCTAAAAAGCAGGTGGAAACGGGCGAGTTTCCAAACTGATCGCGGGTGTATCGATTAATTTTTTTCGCTTCAATACAGGTTTCTGGTCATCTGTACCTTTTTTCTCAGACGACTGTCTTGGTAGTTTTGGACCGGACAACTGATTCTGCTGTCTAACGTGCTCTCTGTGACTGATGTCAGAATGCGCATTTACCCGGACGCTCTCTATCTCAAGTGGGGCTTCACAAAGGTGTCTAATCCCCTCTTCGTTAATGGTATTCTGGGACAGGGTTGAAACAGAACGGGAAGATTATCATCCGGTCAATACTGAGTGCACAAATGATATTCTACATGGTCTCGCGAATTATGTGCTAATAACGTCAGTGTTTATGATGTGCACTTCGTACCTCCAAAATACAAAATGCTGACTGAAGATTAAGTTATTTTTACCTTACCCCTCCGGTCGTTGTTTCTGACAGTCTGCCTAAGTTGTTATCACTTGTACTTATGTTGTGTTATTCTTTCAGCTTTTCGCTCGTAGGATGCCTTATGAAGTCATGGTTGATTAAAAGGAAGGTTTACGTTACGCCTTCGGTCTTGCTGTGTAAATAGAAGACGTAGTTCATTCAAGTGGAGCACGCTTGTGGGTTCTCGGTATTCGACAATCGCTGTCTTAGCCAGTTGACCATTATCGTGGGGACTGTTATGTGCACAACTCCCTTGTCCGACAACATGAAAAAGTTTCGGTTTCATGACTGATAACTGAGATGGAACTATCGTCTAGGGTGGGTGCACGGTGTATGTTGACAGATCATCTACCACGGCCTGCATTGTTTGGTGCGACTATGGGCCGTTGGGGGATCTGGCATGATGGCTAGATTATGACGTGGTCTCGAGCTTTAAGATCTTTGACCGCTTCCTTCAGCGCCGTTTGTTTTGTTGCTAGCAATACGACTGTTCACAATACCGGTTAAGGCGCTCGGACGTAACGGTGCGTCGATGGCTTGCTTGCATCTTTGAAATGGATTGTTATTCGTCATGCACTTTTATTTCATGCATATAGTTGTCTTTCTTCCCTTCCCTAAATCTAATGGTATGTAAATTTCTGCGTTGGTTTCAAGATTATTAGCAATTCAGGCAATGCCATCCATCAGGTCGGCTCAAAATTGAGAATACATGTACACGTGTATTCGTGTGTGAAATGTGTGCTAATTCACATCGTGGACAGCTAGTGCCACTCCATTTGTGCTTATCGGAGTTGGATTTGCTTCCGTTTACGTCAATTTTAGTCTGGCGATGATGAGCTCTACCGAGCGCGTGACCCATTCCGTTTTCTTCAGGCCGACACGCAAACGGATGAAATTTTTTACTCAGATATCGAACCGTATCTCTGTTCACTAGATTCCCTTAGTTGAATCCCCTGAACGTACTTCTACACAACTGTTTCGATCCCACACACGAGCCGAATTGTACCAGGTTACCCTCCGCGCACACATCTTAGACAGTAACAGAAACACCAGAGGTAGCTGGAATCAACGACCGAATGTTACTCGTGGGTGTCACAGCCAATCCGCTAACCTGACATCTTATTGTGCAGCCTGACGCTTTTTTGAGCCGAAACTTTCAAACTGGTCAGATCCGTTTGTTTGTTGTTAGTGGTCTTACTTTACAACACTGTTGGTACTGTCAATATGCTCATGATCGTATGCATGAGTTTTGAGATTCCTTTGAGCTTACCTCTCTTTGTTTTGTTTCGTTCTTCACGTATATCTACTAATCATAGTTGATGCAAGAGTATTCGACTACGTTTCTTTTATTCCAGTTTATAAGGTGTTTAACTTCACATGTTTATCATTTCTACATTTTGTGTCCATTTTTGCGGGTTACAAGAAATATCCACATTCTACAATTTCAATGCACGATTGTTCCTGTTAGTTTCAATGTATTTCATCTGACTTATGTGCAGTAGTGTATGTAATTGCCAGTATTATCTTTGTATATTATTTGTTTTGTGTAGTCTATTTGTAAGCGGATTGCTCCAAATTTTCCGTGCGTCATCACGGATGGTGCGTTTTCTACCAAATTTCATTGTTTCACCGTCTTTTTGTTTAGCACTACATGGCCTTCACTATGATATGTCCGATGAACGGCCAGGTGACGCCGGATGGAAATTGTGGACCGTAAAGTGTGTTAGTGAAGAGTGGACTGTGTAAGCGACCGAGCAGTAGTAACGGGGAACAAGGGACATACATAATGATGTTGCTTTTTCTTTCGCTCGTTTCAATCGCAAGTTTAAGATATCAGTATATATATATATATATATATATATATATATATATATATAATATCAGCAGAACGACAAAACTAACAGAAACGCTCACCATTGGACTTTCCACGAGAGGAGTCAGTGGAATCATGTCTAAGGCAAACTGCTTACATTAACAGTTTATATGCACATAGCCGGACAGTGATTTGTGATGAGCATTGCATCTGGAAATGTGCGTGGTCTTGGTTTCGGGTTATCTGACGTTGAACCGGTTGGCCTGGTCAACAAAGTGACCTGTTTCCGTGATGTATCTTGCGATGGAGAAAGTCGGGTTTCCGTTCTTATGTCGTATTGTCATCGCCTGTGGCGTTCACCAATCGTTTGGGCATATTTTCGGACTGCGTTTTTCATCGTCACCGGTCTGTTCTGCTGGTATGGGCGTAACCGCGACCACAAACTGATTGCTAGATTGTGTGGTAGACAGCTTTTCGGTAAAAATCGAAGATAAGTCTCAGGGTTTGAAGTAGGGAACACAATTTAGCTGCTGGATGTGAGTGGACTCAAAACAGACAGCTATTTTCAGCTTATATCAATTATGATGTGGTCATCCTTGAAAAGCAGAACCGAAAATACCCCCCTTTCTTTGGAACCGTACATATGTTAGTCAGATCGACCTTTTTCGCCCCAAGTATCGAACTCTCAGACTATCTGTTTGGGATCAATGCTTTCCTTATAATGTTTTCTTTTGTAATTACTTATCAGTGCAAATCTACTGAGCTCTGTAAATCATTTTTCGTATCTAATAGGTACATGTGATGGAAATGTCAAGTGCTGACCGCTCCAAAGATTCTTGCATTTTATTCAAACGTATTACCGTCTGATGGGTAAAGTGTCTACAAAGGCAAACTGTCCTATTTTTTTATCTTAAAAAGCAGAAGGATTTTGAAGAACAGAACTTGAGGTTACAAAATGCAACAACATGACTATCAATGGTAAAACACAAACTATTACCGAGATACCGCTGACAGGCTGGTGCCAGTTGCACGATCTGGCAGTTGCATTTCAAACATGTTCAATCATCTCTTCTCTTACGGTGGACCTAGTGAGCTACCATCGTTGCAACTTCACTTTGTTTATTGAACAGTCTGTCATAATTAGAACGAACAGTCTTTCAGCCAAATCGTGTAAGTTTCCTGAGATAATCTAGAAAGGTACCAAGGATAAGTTTCAGTTGAAGGTAAGTTCACACGAAATACCGACTGCTCCTGGATAGGGAACTTTTGCAAACAAAGAACCAAAATATATAGAACACATCTCACGTCACGTCACCAGTACATTCTCTAATGCACGTGAAAGTTGAAAATCTTTCACGTAATTGGAAGCGAGCAGCTAACATATGGGTTGAAAAAGCGTCTACAAGCCATCTAGTGGACATGCGGTACGCCGAGTTAATCACGCACTAATCGATACCTACTACGAGGAATGTCTGAACGTATTCCCAGTTGGTTTATGCGTGCAACAGACGATGGCAACATGATATACGGACGGAAACCCGACTTTCTCCATCGCAAGATACATCACGGAAACAGGTCACTTTGTTGGCCAGGCCAACCGGTTCAACGTCAGATAACCCGAAACCAAGACCACGCACATTTCCAGATGCAATGCTCATCACAAATCACTGTCCGGCTATGTGCATGTAAACTGTTAATGTAAGCAGTTTGCCTTAGACATGATTCCACTGACTCCTCTCGTGGAAAGTCCAATGATGAGCGTTTCTGTTACTTCTACCATTCACCTGACATATTTTACGATGTCTTACGTTTGTAACTGAAAAGAGTGTCCTAACTGTCAGTATCTCGGGATCTGTACTCCTTCCTCAAGTCTTTAGGCTAGGGATCCTTCTGCGTTATACCCTGTTCAATCACGATGGATTAAGCGTGAGGCTTGGGCTGATTGCCATTACCTATGTGATATTGGACTGTGGTCTTCATTACACTGTTCCTTGTGTTTTCTACCCAAGGCGCTCCGGTAATCGTGTTTCGGGATGAATAGGATTCGTACCCAGTCTTTTTGACACCCACCAAGTTCGTTTTCCGGTTAGCACCTGACTTTATCCAATCATGACCACTTATTTCATCATAGTCTAGTTTCCAGGCCACTCTTTTCCTCGTCTTCCTGCTATTTTGATGTGCACATCAAGTGCTTTCTTCGAACGTGGAATTTTCTTAGTGCCATATCACCTGGTTCAATTGGCATATCACTGGCGACTGCGCTAACCTAAGAACCCGCTACTGACTCCCAGTTACCTTGTGGTTGACGCGTTGTCATCCAGTCATATCATTGCATGAAAAAAGCTGAAATCCGAACGAGTTCACCTGGTGTCAAGGGGTTTTATGTCAACTTGGACGGCCCCACTGGAAGCGTTTCCTGTTTCCTTTTCTTCTAGGAAATTCTCAGACGTTTCCAAGCTTTCTCAGACTCACTCAAGAAACAAACTAATAATTTTGGGTTATCTTTTGTTCAATAGAAAGTCACCCTGCAACGTGTCGTTCGTTCAACAAAATTTTCCCACTTTGTATCTCAGTCAAGATAATTCTCCCTGATTGCAATACGTCATTGTTTGATACTGTGAACTACTCATTAGAAAGTCGTTGTAGAAGTCACCCTAAATACATCATGCCTCAGTTAGAAGTACCACTCTGTGCTCCAAACTTCTGTAAGTATTTCTGAAGTCAGTGGATAAACGGTTTGTTTAGCCTTTCAAGGAGATCACCGCTTTCATTATATGGATTGCTTACCTTAAGTTGAACAATGTGATCCTGATGGATCATGCGCCTCCGTTCTGTCACAGATATCCGTTTCTCAGTGGTATGCAGTCGTTATTAGCTCGTCTGACTTTACTGGAACGCCCGTCGATGTAGAACCTTGCACACTGTTGAGACTGCAGTGCGATATTTTCTTTTCCAATGAGTTTTCGCCTCTTTTTTGCTTCCCTTTAATGCTTATCCATAGTCTTGTTCTACTTGCCAAAGTCAACGGAATTGAGTTGCGCCGGCGTCGATGTACGCAACTATTGATACATCTGCCATTCACTGGTGCCGTGCGACAGTCTACTGCAATCATGCCACCTTTTACTAGTAGGAATCCCGTAGGCTCAGACAATCAAGTCGAAACTCTTGCATAAGACGACCTCGCGGCTTTCAGTGCCCCACTTTAATTGCCTTAGGCAACCGAATCATCCCTACTACCGTCTCCAACTATGGTCTGTGGTGCAAGGTAGTGGCAGCGTTTATGGAAATGATTTGATGTTTCGTTTTTTCGATTACATTTCCTTTTTTTACAGAGCAGTTCTCATGCAGCATTCGGAAGATACCGAACAAGGTATATCAATTCAACCCAATGATCATCCGTGGTGTGTGTATCTTACGCCATTTGGCGAGTTCCTGGTCTGGAAAGCGGAAGGTAATGTGCTGGTCCAAATGCCTAGTGATTACACTCCGCTTGAGTTTTTCCTACACGTATGTTGTTCCATCTGTTGGACTTCTGTTTGTTGTCTGGCATGTGAACAATCTGTGTTTCTGTCACTACTTCGTACTCATTTTGCTGTCCTAAAATTCCTCATCCCTCGGCTTTGTGTCGTAGTTGACCATAATTGTACTGTGTTGCAAATGTGATTCTCACAGCAGGCTTCTGTACAAGATCGCCACAACGTGGAATCGTGAAAATTTCACGAACTGAACACGCCAGCATCGAGTACATCTAGGGCTAGACAGGTCGGATGTCCTCGTGATTCACGCTTTCTCCCATTTGTGTGCTTCAGCCCTCTATTGGAGAATGACAACGATACGAATAGCAATTGCTGTGGCTAATTGTAGATGCAGTTTACACACGACTTGTTATATTTTCATAACCTTTTTCAAGTCTTCGTGGTACGTCTTATCAGTCGACTGATCAACAAGAAGTCTTGGTATTTTGTTCAGAATCTTTATCTGCGACTCTTTGGGTGCTACTTCGGAGTGGTTGATTTTGTGAAGAAGATTGCGTGACAAACAAGCTTGTTTTCAGTGCTTTATCAGCAGGCTAAATATAGCACATTTATATGGTTTCGCCGGGTGATAGCGCAACTGTGGGGTAAGGGATGAGATGATGTCAAATCAGTTGTATCCACGAGGCCTAGTTATGTAACATCAATCACGTGGAAGGAATCGGTATGCCTATGTAGAAGTTCGATCTGCAGTATGAATTCATGGCCACGGGAAGTTCGGTGTTTTGACCAGACGATTCTGTGTGCATACCTTAAATTACTATGAGCGGATTGCATGATTTCTATGGTGGCTAGTAAACGACGTTTGCCCCACTTCGATTGCGATCCACAGACTCAATAGATCGGCGCAAACAGATTGGCTGGGTTGACCAGATGGCTTGATTCGGCCAGGTGTGCAGCGACCGTAAATGAACAAACCCCTATCGTTCCTCAAGCCAGACACGCTGAATGACGTTCCTGGATGCGTCCAGATAATCGCCTTGTTTTACGGCGTATGTAGCTTGCTCCACAGAAAGAAAAAAACGACAGACACAAAAGGAGGCAACATATTTTCAGCTGGACGCGCAAAAGTGATGTGGAAATAAATGGAGCACGCAACTGCGCTGCGGAACAGGTTTTGTTAATTACTACGTTTAGTCTGCTAGTTATGTTTTCAGCTGATCTATCGCTTTCAAATGGTAACGAAATATAGCTGCTTTTTGATTACAGATTGCGGTATACCTACCCTTTTGTTAATTAGCATGTGCTTACAAATGAACATTTCGTTTGTACCTGTGGGAACGTCTGACCGAAACATTATACCTCCCGTCACCACGCATCCACACCCCGGATCGATCTTTTACGTAGGCATGCCGACTCTTCACAAACATTTACAGCAAACGTGACTGATGTTACTTAACATATTTAACGCAACCCGTATGAATGTGTTGATGATGAAGCTTGTTTGCTACACGTTCCCTCTCATGATTGATTTCACCTCACACTGCACAAGACAAATCTGGCGAACGAGCTGACCAATAAATGTTTCGTTATCTAGCAGTCTTCTGGACGCTCTCAATGAACGTAGAGTCGCTTTTTCATCGCAGTTTTCCATGCTGGCTGGCCACAGGTAGTCCCTTCGAACTCGATGAGATTCTTTACTGTTAGCATTTCCATTCCGAAAGACGGTCGCGTTTAGTATTCCGCACCATCGTGGGGAACGCGTTAACTTAAATAAGTGACAAATTTCTCCCTATTGATTTTGCCTACTGTCAAGTCCTGTGCTTTAATACCTTAATGTAACCTGTATGTCATCTACGCCACTTACTCAGTTCTGTCGTTCACTGCACGTTAGATAACGTGACATTGCCAACTCAAATCTTGTTTTTGCGGTGGCAACTCTTAAAAGAGCAACACGCATAACGTGCCTTTACCTTGGATCGTTATAATTTACTCACCATCACCGTGTTCATATGAAGGCGGAAAACTATCAGTTTTTTGACGACAACAACGTTCATGACCGTCAAACTTCTTATGGCATTATACCCACATAAGCTGATTTGGTCAGTCCTTTTTTAACCGCTTAACACCTTGATGTTTCAATAGTCCACTATTCCAATGGTCTCAAATCAACTTTTCCATAAAGTTTTCCATTATTCAACCATAGATATGAACATAAATCAATACGCACCGGAGCTATTCTCGATAAAATGTACGGTGGTCTGTATAAAATTGTATTAAAAGTGTCAGTGATGGTGCTGTGTATGCGTACTTAGAGTCTGTCCTAAATATATCTATCGTGAACTCGGACAGTCATTATGGTGGTTATCGGCATTCATGCAAACTTCCGTATTAGGTATCCGCTGGTTTTTCCCATCCATGTTGAACACTCCTTGTATATTTTCAGGTTGGACATCACTCACATTTGATCGCAGCCTTCGTATTCAGATAGACTTTCTAGCCAGCCTCNTCTATCTGAATGCGAACGCTGCGATCAAATGTGAGTGATGTTCAACCTGAAAATAAACCAAATCCCCGACTACTCATCACTAACTTCTTGCATATATCAAACGGACAGTACTGCTGCATTCTGCTTGACTACTCATATCATGCGACAACACTAGTGCTTTCGTCGGATTGAATGAATGGCGGAAGGTTATGAAATCTCTAAGCATTTTTCTGACACTTAGACCACTCACACAGCCACTTATCGGTAATGGTTTTTAGCAGCACAAATCAAGGAGACTTATAGGTTCACTATCGTTCCACCTCAATGTGCGTGCACTGATCTTGATTGTGTCGTTCTGTTTGGTGTAAACAGTTGAGAAAATTCATAACTGATTTCAGAAGGCGCTTTATTTTACACGATCTGCTGCCAAACATGTTTATTTTGATGATTAACTGCAACGGCGCTGGTTCCATTTTGTATACTGTCCAGCTGCAGAATGGCTCCGTCGAGAACACCGTATTGTTGGTCGCGCTACTCAGTCGATGGAATCGATTATTAAGACCACAGGTCTGTCAAGCACGCCTACTCAGTTACCGGTTTCCTTGAGTTTTGAAGAAACTACTGTCCTCCTTTATCGTAACGTACTTCGCGGCATTTTGTTCGCGAAACCCGTTTGCCAGAGTGCCCCACCCACAGCTGAACAGGTTTCCGACTTCAACAAGGCCTTATCGCTCAACCGCTCTGAAATGGTAACGTTTCTTTCGTCTCTATTACCACGACTTCCGTGCATTTTTTGGTAATTCATCGAGTTCTTATTCGTCACCATTGCTCAAAGTCTAGCCAAATTATCGATTTACAGGCTACGACTACGGGAGACCAGTAGTTAAATACTTATAGGGAATGAGCGAGTCATGATGCTGTTCTTGTGTGATCCTATTTTAAACGAATTTCAAAGAACCCATAGCTGAATTTATAAGTTCTTTCCGACAGAGCTCAGATGTTCGACTTGTTCTTCTCTTCTGACTGTAAGTTTTAACAAGGTTATCTGTGAGTTACGAATGTATAAATAAAGATTGACTACCGGTGAGTGGTTAAGGATTTCTGGTTAATACTACTTAAACCACACTCGCGACTGACACTGACTTCTCAGACAGCTATTTTGGAGTACGACTTTGGCCCGGTTTCGCCCTAGTCAGAGCTCGTTGGTAGTACTTATTCTTCTCAGAGCTAGCATCAGTTGTGAGTGATGTTTTATTTATATTAATCAAAATCCCCAACTACCTACTTGGACCCCAAATGCCACTCCATGAGTTTAATGGTTTCTGTGATTTCAGCCTACAGTCGTAAAGTCATCTGTTGGAGAAACTGAGTGGTTAATTTGAGAATAACTCAACACCTAGTTATTGCAACGTAATATGTTTCCTGCCATATTGACATGTTGGGACACGTGCTGGCTTAATAATGCCAGATGTTCGAATCGTCAGTAATAATTTTCGGAACATTTTTTGTACGCATTCACAGTCGCGGAATTAAGAGGAAATGTTTTTCTTACTGAGCCATGTTAATCAACTTAGCTACTTCTTTCTTCTGCACCTTTGCGTGTTTCACAACGTTAGTGTCTCTAACATGTATGTTTGACCATACAATAGCCATCACGTTTTTGTAGGCGTCAACGTTGTTTTTTTGCATTCAAACGCACAGCTTGAGGACTTTACTATGGCTTCTTTTATATGAGGTGCAACTTCTGTAATTTTTCCTCTTTATCAGAGCAGAAAGAAAACATATATTGCGATGTGTTAACATTTCATTTACTCTCATCAGTCGCAGACGTAAAACGTGACAGTTGTATACATCAAATAGTTAACGACAAACAGGGACTAAACACATACAATTACACCACTTATTATGCAATCATGATCATGGCAACCCGACCGGTTGTTTCAACCACTTCTGTGCACATAACGTCGGTTGGCAAGTTCGAATGAGCATCGCTTCGCAGAAAGCTAGTAACTTCGAATTTCGGTTGCGCAACAGTATATTGAATGAGTTTAATGGGTCAACTTGATGACATGTTGTCAGGAGGTGTTTAGCAATCGATGACGTTGGATTTCGAGTAGTCAATGCATCAAGTTGGGGCTGGTGCGTCATCTGATGTTTCAACTACTTCGGGATGTGTTCGGCGACTTGCTGTGCTAGTTGTCGGTCTGCTCTGCCTATGTAAACGTCACTGCAACTGCAAGTGAACTGGTACACGACATGGGAGACGGAACAGTTTGACAAACGGCTTTTGCGTTTGCGGAGAACTGGTCCACTAGTGGTTTGAAATAAGCGCAACTGAGCAACCGCATACGCTCGAATTAGAGCGGACTTTGCTTTGTGATTAATGTCGTTGACTAGGTGATCACCCTTGAATGGCAAAAATAGGAAAACATCCTTCTTTTGAGCCGTCAGTACAGGCTCAGTGCACTTCTTCACCGTATTATGTGCATCAATGAATTTGTCGGGGTATCCACTTGTTAGTAAAGTTCGCCTCAACAACTCCTGTTTTGTCTTCAGAGTATCCGTGGCACAGATACGTTTGGCTCTCTGAAACAGTGTCTTAACTAAACCCCGTTTGTATGTAATAGGAGCAAAACATGAAAACTGCAGATATTGACCACCCCAAGTTGCTTTGCGGTGAACTGAGCGTTGTAAGGTGCCATCCGCACGTCTAGCAATAAGTATATCCAAAAAAGGTAAACTATTATTGGACTCCACTTCGTGAGATAAGGGTAGGTTTGGGGGAATATTATCGAGAAAGTTGAAGAACAAGTCAAAATGAATAGCATCAGTACAAAAGATACGTTGACGACTTACACAAACACAAACCAAAACGGCACCGACAACACAGCAGCACGCCCCGTGCGCGCTCGTTGGTTTCGGTTGCGCGTTACAGTGTCTTAAAACAAATTACGCGCTAGCCACTAGACTGACACTTCCGGCCCAATCCGTTCAAAAAAGAAATGTCTTGTGTTCGTGAACGTGAGTTACTTTTGATTCAGTGGATAACGCAGCACTAGGTAACTATGTATACGGAACCACAGACTCTGTTTGTTCGGAAGGAATACCAGTGCACCTCATATTTTCGAACGCTTATATTCCCATCGCATCAGTACTGCTTGGGAGAGTAGTTGCCAAATTACAAGCCCGCACGGATCGCTCCTATCGCCATTTGAATGTCATTAGCATGTGATTACGGTGTTCCTGTCTCGGAGATGGACGTTCGGTCTGTTTTCTTTTCGTTTACATGCGGTACCAATTTCATTCCACCCCTTAACACCCATATTTATACCTCGTTTCAGCAAGAAATTTTTCAGACCAAACGTCGTCTGGAGCTCACCGGATTGTACGGTCAGTTGCTCGCCGGTTTACCGGTCCACAAACGTCGTCATCATACCGAGTCTGATAAGGATCTAAACGAAGAGTCTGTGGACAAAGTTCATGGTACTGTTTTTATTTTACCGAAGAATTCCATTTATTTTGGTCCAGTTCTGACCTGCTGGTTCTATGCACTTCACCTTGTGTTGTAACGTAGATACGATTTTTGTCACACCGTCCAGTTACGGATTCTTTCTTACGTTATCAGTTTTCCTTTTAGAAACGCTGACCCTATCCTCGGTTTGAGTATTATACGGTTTTTGTCATCATATGACATTCCGTATCACATGTGTGTTATTTTCTATCGGGCTGTCTAAAACCATGAAGCTAATCATCTGTACAGAAAGCTCTGTCAATTGCGACTAAAAAAGCTGATTTCTATAATCTCACTCAGATTACATTATTGATTTATCTTTGATTTCCTAACGAAAGCTTCGACGACTGCGGTCATCGGCGAGTTACCACAAAGAACAACGTATTGCGTTGACAAATCGGTGACACTTGGTGGTCTTCTCCAATGGGATATAGTTTGTTGTTATGATCTGGACGGTTGGAACTGTTGTTAGCATAACTTGTTTAAACAGTCTGATACCTGCAATTGACAGTCATGTATAGAGGTGACAATGAGATAATCTGAGCTGCTTTTGTTTCGCACAAAAATTTGGATTTAATGTTTTTGCAAAGAAAACAGGGCTTCCAGACATACGCTCAAACACTTTGTGCTCAGCTGCTGTAACTTATGAGCCCATGCAGTGGTGAGCATATGGTGTTTCAGTAAGGCTACTGTTGATTACGAAACAATGGCTAATAAGTAATCATATTCATGTAGTGACCTGGTCCTCTCTGAATTGGGTATCTGTACCCATTTTTATCTGTCGAATATTTCATAGCAGTCGAAATTATCACGTGAAGTTCAAACTGGAGGAGTGTATTTGGTGTATGTGGAATACTCTACTTGACTACAGCCTGCCAATAAACGCTGTTGATTGGTACCTTCCTGTTGAGTTCACGTTAGTTTGAGCTATTTATTGACATGATCATTGGCAGCCATGTGCGTTCTAGTTGTCTGCATATTCTGAAATGTTTAAGCCTTTGTCCTACTCTCTTCTATTCCGCAGTTTTTTTCACCCATTTTGGTTTACCCAATTGTCTTGTAGTGGTTTGTTTACTCACTATGCCTAACCCTACGTTTGTGAGATAGCAGCTAGTGAGTCACTCATGTTACTCGGGTCAACGAATATAGTGAAGTCTGGCATGGCAATCTTTTAGACCTCTAGATTGGGTGCTGGAGATTGAGTAGCACTTTATTCGGATATGGGACCCACCCTAACCTTCTGTTTCACAGTACAAGCTTTTAAGCTGAACATAATGCCGACTGTTGACATATCGCAGCCAGTGGTAACGATTTGATGCATCTGGGACCAGTGCACATTCGAGAGCAATGTGTTATTGACATATAAGTGGTATTCTCTCATGGTTTCCTGAATCTACTGTTTCTTTTTTTCTTCATATGTGCAGTTTCTGTGAGAAGCCGGCGAAAAGCTGTTCGGCTAGCCAAAAAGCAGAATCAATCGACTACGGCAGCAATAGCAGACGGTGATGATCGCTCAGACACCTTAGCCGCTTACGATTCTGATTGTGACGAAATGCTCACTTTGGATAGACTTTTTCAGTTATACAGTCCGCAAACGACCAAGCCATTGGTCTCATCCAATTCCCATACAACCTTTGATAGCTATTTCGAAGACCCGGTTGGACGGCATTTACCACGGCCAACGCCGCAAGAGTGGATTCGTAGTGATGAGATTGAACATATCCCTGTTCCCGGATTGATTAAAGAAAAGGGGGTCTCAGAAAGTAAGCTGTTGATTGTGTTTCATTTAGACTCATATCTTTCTGTTGTCCACATTCCGAATACTTTTTGTGTTTGTTTTCATTGAAGATGGCGCAGCTCACGCGATCTACACATCCTTGACCGGTGCTTCAGCACTCTCAGTCGTAAGACAAAGTTCGGCCAGATTTAAGAAGAAAACTAATGTTTTGCAAGGTACCGGGAAGCTCGAGAAAGTCGTAAAACGTCTCATAAGTTAGTGGGAATGTGCATATAGTATAGAAAAGTAAAACTTACTACTTCCCTCAATTCTCATTGACTTCCCTTTTGAAAAGGGCTTAGAACGTACTTTCGGTCAGTAGTTGTTTCCATTCGTCAGCCGGTTACTTCCTTATTACTGCAGTTTAAAGTGTCGTGAAATTTTCGATTCACTGATACTTCTCTCGGGAAATGAGAATACGTTCGCATCTGCAAAGACCTAACGAACGTGTTGCACTTTGCTGTCCCTACATGAAATTTTTTTATGTAGCCAAAGTTGGGGTTCTCGTTGAACTTTCAGGGCCACGAATTAGCTTCCACAGGTTGACTCATCAGAAGTTGCTTGGTTGCTAGTCAGCTTATCTACAAGGCATCAGGCATCGCGGGTTGATAATGATTAGGTTACTGTGATTCCCATCCCCAAAGAACCGCTGCCGGCATTAAGTACGCTCAAGGCTCTCGTGGGTAGCCCCCTTCAGAAAACAAGCAGTATGCTGCGTATGGAAATCTGCCATACATGAAGGTTTGGCATGCTGCAAATCTAACGTTGCCCGAGTAGTAACATTCTTACTTATTTTAGAAAGTGTTGTTCTTCAGGTTCACGTATTCTTGCACACAACACATTCACAACGTACAGAATCCTGAAGCAGAAATTCTAGATGTTCCACGGTTTCCGAGCTGATTGTTTGAAGTTGGCGCATGAGAAATATTTAGTATCTGTACGATCTTCCACGTGGACGTGAGCAACGTGTAGCGACAAACCAATGATCGCAAATATTCAAAGCAAGACTGGATCGCAATGCTACAGTACTATTGAACAAATTATCCAAATCAACAATTAGACAACCTCAACAGTTTCGATCGATGGATTTTTTCCAGGAGATGAATTACACTTTGGTGACGAACAGGCTAAAGGCTAACTATAATCACATAATAAGGCATTTGTACCTAAAAGAGTTCTTCCAAGCAGTCAACAGGTTCAAAAACAATGGGGACGAGCCGAGCTCCAAAAAGGGTGATGCACGTACCACTCAAGCAAAGTACAATGACCGACAACCGACTATTCGCACAACTATCAAATTGACGCGATAAAACAAAAACGTCTAGGTTAAGGTCCAGTTAACGATCGGAAACAGGGGAGGTTGAATGTACAGGGATAAACACTAGGTGGGGAGGTTGGGGCGCATTTTCACGATTGTACTTCAAGGTCGACACAGTGTCCACGTTGTTCATTCAACTGCACACTCTGACTGAATTGACTTTCGGTATGCGGCCGTATTTTTCCGTAAATTTAAAAATTGCCCAGGTTGGACAACACTAAAACGACTATGTTTTACCCACCGCATCCTGTATTTATATGTGTGGCTTAACTTCTGTTACTTTGGCGCAGTAGTCAGGATTGTACTTTGTTTTGGTTTGGAGGACTATGCTAATCAGAACTTTGATCTATCCAGGTCTACCCATGCCAGATAGGCTAGCAGGGAGCAGTCAGACAAGAAGAAGCTAAGCTCATTGGTTTGTATGTTGCACTACTGACTGCGTAAGGGTGCTTGGACAATGGGGCACGAATCTGTGAATGTACAGCAGAACCATATTTGCTGCTGTGACACTGCTGTCTTCTGTGTGCGGAAGGAGGGGCTTATAAAAGGTACACTCAAGCAAAGTGCACTCTGATCGCCCAATGGTTGCCTGTGATCGCCAAAGTATTATCGGGTACGATCGAAAAACTGGCACAAATTCTCAGAAGCTTGATGTAGCTTAAAATACGCCCACCACATACAGCAGTGATTGGAATGAATGGCCAACGCCTTATACCCTGCGTCCCCGGATTGGTTAGCCAGGCACTTCCAAATGAGTCAGATCTTTGAGTCACCGGCTCCGAGTAGGGTTCTGCTGGAAGATCCTACTTTATTTGGTTCTGTATGTGAAACTATCGACTCAGTGACTCTGTCTCAAGGCTCCTGGCCGATCGCATATCTTTGGGGTAGATCATATCAACAAAAATACCCCGAGGAAAACTCGCTCGTTGGGTATTACGACTGCAGACGTGCGAACTGACAGTTTCCCGGTGTATCGAGAAAAGCGACCTATGTGCCTGATTTACCCTTCCGAGTACAACACGCGGATTAATCTTATAAGAGCGTTGTCGAAGTTGGTAGTATAGAACTGAAGAGGGATAATAGGAGGTAACCAGCAATCAAACGGATTGATGAAAAAACAATCGTACAGTCAAACGGTGGTTAGCGGCAAAATGAGCAGGCTGGGAAAAGATGTTGCCATTGAGTGTTTGTTCACCGCTCTTCGCAGTTCGTGCTAATGTATGGGCGCATGCCACGCCCGCCCATTGATCAGGGAAGTGGCTTCCTGAAGACCAACGTGTGAATGCGCGTAAGTTAACGGAGGCGCTGAGGTTGGCTAGCCAGAACCAGACAGGTACACAAAGGGTGAGCAAGGAGTAACCAAATGTGAGGACATCTGCTCGATGCGCTGTTCTGGATCTGATTGGAAATTTAAGTGCAGAGACTGGCGGAGTCCGGGTGCAACAGGACCCGGACAAAACGGAGGTGATCGTATGTAGTAGTGAAAAGTCTGTGGCTCAGTGTATTTGAATAAGAATGAGGAGAATCAGAATCGAGTTCATGGAAGCCAGCTTTGTTAATGGTATGAAACTCGTGTCAGTAAGGTGCACACCAAATGTATCAACATCACCGAGGCCGGTACACAGACCATTGAGAGGACGAGGATGACCTGAGCGACTTTTGCTGCTGCTGGAACAATCTTTTCGTGGTTAGAGGAATGTAGTGAAAATGGACAACCTCACTACTAGTTAGGCGGAGACAAGTATTTAGATCTTACGGTAACCAGCGTAAAATACAAAAATCACATCAGAATGCACTCCGGCAAGAAGTAGTGTTTTTCGTAAACTGACAACTGTGGCGTCCTGGGATTATTGTTATATCCAGATGAGTACTTGTATTCCAAGTGATGTTGAAGTATATAGTGCCTGTGTCGATTTTCTTAACAGGCAATCCACGAGTGTTCTCGGTTGACAACACTAGTACACTTCGAAACGATTTAACGGCAAGGCTTCACTATTGTTTAACTCTACATCTTGACTCCGAAAGACAACATTCTCTATACTGCATATACTACCAATTACTCCTTCTGAACGAAACTGAGCACAAAATCCGATATATGTAAGCACTTCTTACTGCCTCATCAATACCAGACTTGTAGTAATATGGTTGATAGAAAAATAAGGGAAATGATTAACCAGTTGGCATGGTAGGAAGGATCACTAGGTACACGGCAGGGTCAGGTTCAAGAACAACTGTTTGTGAGCGCAAATCCTGTTTGTGTCCGTCGCTTCAGCGAACCCTAGGAATCTTTGATTAAGATGATATAATATGCTTCTGGTTGCGCAGCTCTGGTTTGTAGCGTTATCAATAGTTAGGAAGGGTCTAGAAACTCTAAACACTCGCCTGAGCGTTGCAGTGAGGTTGCCATTCTCTCTTAACACGGACTCTTCTGTTCAGGTCAAATAACTTGACGGCCTTTACCAAAAGTAAAGTAAAACTAAACATTCAACCACTTTATGGTTTGTAGAAGCTAGCAGCTTGTGTGACACTCGGATAATGTAAAAAAACGGCCACCACTACACCGAGCTCTTAAGCAAACAACCTACTGACGCTTAAGCCCGGCAAGAGTATGCTGTTTCTTGCAATGTAAAAAGGGAGGGTATACTGTGAAGGCAGTCAACACAATGCAGAGTTCAAAAAGTTTTAAATAAACATAGAAATAACGAAATACTCAGCTACTAAACTGAAGAACGGTGTGTTCTTTATCATTCCTCATAGTCACAATATTAAAACACGAAATCATAATAATAACGTCGAACATTTTGCCTGGAATTTTGATACATCCTGACAGGACTGGTTGAAATTCAATTATTTTATACAACATCCACCTACGGTGATACAGTCTCAGGTTAAATTTTGACACCGTGCCAGTCTTAATTATCGTAGCATACAATCTATCTCAGTCGTTAACAACTCTGTTAACAACAAATTTCGAGATGGAGTTTCGGTAAACTTAAGATTATGACTCCTTAGCGCCAGAGGTACTACTCCTCCAAGATCCGGAAGCGCAATTTAATTAATAAGTTCGGACTGGAACGGTTCCCTGATTGAAGAAGGCTCAGCCAGGCACAAACCGCTGCAGACGGAATTGTGGTCGATCGGCACCAACAGATCAAAAACGGCGATCAGCTGCTGTATAAATGCTTACCAGCTTCAAACGACTAAGTTGCTCGATGCAAGATTGTGCAATGCAGGAACGCGTGTCACTCTGATAGCAATCGTAAGCAATGTTCATTCGTAAAAAAGGTACTGTTTATTCTCAGTAAATTGATATTGTTTAGTACCACGCAGACTATTGCTGTTCTGATTTTCTCGGCTCGGTAGCATAGCACGCCACAATTAATATGCGGAACACCTTAATTAGATTTCCCCTTTTCCTTCACCGCTCTAGTAAGAAATGGCTCAGAAGCTCAATCCTCTCCTCATAGTCTTTTCTCTTAATCGTTCTCAACAACCTAGTAAACCTTTTATGTACCCACACTAATACTTTCTGGTCCGCTACGGGGAGGGAGCTCCACGCTTGTACTGCGCACCGCAGGTGCGGCATAACAGCGGCACTAATACCTACGTCTATCTATTCACATTGGCTCCTCTCAGATACATCAGCGCCCCGTTCGATTCCTTACGGTCTCTAAGCTTTGAAACCAGCTGCGATTTGGACGCTTTAGTCCCGCATGCCCTCTTCTCTCTTTAGCTCGGTATAATCCGCTTGGGTTCCCAGTCATCTTTTGCAGCTTCCGACCTCCACCTCGGTAGATTTTTACGCTTAGCCGCATTAGGCGGTGGATTTCACCCAACAGATCATTTGCGTAACCCATTCAGATGCAACTGTCGGGCTTGGTTGGATGGGTTGCCTACCATTCTTACATCTGTGAACAGACAATACGAACATTGAACTATATATATATATATATATATATATATATATATTCCTTCACTCTAAATCTCAAGCATTTCTCCGGTGTGTCTGAGTGTCGTTCTCCGCACTCACACATAGATAAATGCAATGGGATATTAAACAAAAATGGATCCATTGAACTTGTGAACCGCCAATTTGATGTTTCGCCCAAGTTGTATTTAGGATTATGTGGGATATGTTGTAGACACCGTACGAAAATCGTAATGTCTAGATTTGGTGGTCACTTTTGTTAGGAGCCTTGTTGTGTTTCCTAGTGGCATGCTCAATAAATTCATGGGAGCGAAATATCCCATTAGTCATTTTAGCTTAGAAGTAATTTTTTGCTGAACTACCGAGATCTTCGGTATCATTCTACTATTCCGTAGCCAACACCTTCATCGTACATCTAGACGTTCATTTCATTGTATCGGTGGATTTGTTTGTCTATTGATACATCATTCAGTCACCGTGGTTGGTGAAATCTTCCTTATTCAGTAGCATAACTTTATGTCAAGTACGAATTTCCTAACAACGGATTCCACAAACCTTCTTTTTACCGATTTGATCGGTTGTATAAACAGTTGGTGAATTTGGACCGATATATCGATCAGACTCATTACGGGAAAAGCAGCTTACTGTTTAATTGGTTGTTAACGGCTTGACTGGTCCATTTCGTCACACTCCTGTGTTGGCTTTACTGCACAGGTCTCCCATCAATCCAGTCGATTTGAGGCTGAGGTAGGTACAACGCCTGAACAAACCGCTTTCGAAGACTGTTGATTCGTTTAGTCCCTGCAGCGCAGTGTTCTCATTCGGACGGCCTTTGATAAGCTAAGTGGCACACAGTAATCCGCTCGACAGCCTCTATGGGTTTTCTCTTAGTGCTCAGTTTCGAACAGGCAAACAAGGATATTGCTGTTGCCTTATTCTGTTCCCCCATGCCCCATCAAACGTGCGTGTTGCTCCCAGATTTATTCCGAAAGCTGCCTTGACATTCGACCGTTGTGAGATGTTGCAATTGGTAGAGTAACTGGACATAGATGAGGTCTGAGTTAACAGCCTGTTTTTGGTATAAAACCGGAGAGCTGAGAATGTGATCGGTTAGGTACGGACTTCACCTATGATGTAACTTCTGCGACTTGCCTGGTTGAGTCTATCCATTAGGGATTCTGCACTGTTATCGATTTTAAATGGTCATCAAATGAGCGGGGGTTTCTTTCCAACTCAGGATTAGGTGGCATCCCTGTAATGTTTTTAACATTAAATCGTTTCAGACGACCGCTTTGTTGGCGTGTGCGCTTTGTGAATTTAAGACCAGTTCCTGACGTATCTGTTGAATAGATTTCACGCATATTTGTGTTACTGATTTAAATTGAAAACCTTGTGTTTTCGAAGCCAGACGTGTCGCGTGCTGAGCTACCAAATCGCGAAAATCAGAACAACATTAATCTGAGCGGTACTGAGCAATTTCTTTGTACTAGAAAAACAGCATTTTTTCATAGAGGAACAACAGTATTTACGATCTTTTGGACAACACGCGTTCTTGTGCTTGGATTGACCAGCTCGTTATTGCGTTCCACGACCTAACATTGCGGACTCTTGTTTAACGTTGACACGCATTTAGACAAATTTTTTTAAACCCCACTTCTTACAAACAAGTTTGGTGCAACAGTTGATCGCCGTTTTTGATTGGTTGGCCTGATCGACCACAATCTCGTCTGCAGCAACTTGCGCCTGGACTTTGATTGGTTCTACAATCAAGAAAACGCTCCAGTCCAATCTCACTACAAGTAGCACTTTAGAGGACGCCTCAGTTGCCGTATTCCTGGAACCGAACCACACATTGGATACCCAGTAACTGTTTACAAATAGTCCCATGGTCTGTTCTCTCTAAAACACTCTAAATAGAGACCCGAATTCGATCAGAGTGTGCTGTATCCAAAGCCAGTCTGTATTTGTGGTTTATCATCTATCGCATCGGCCCTCCAGTTTACATGTGTTATTTTCGTTGACTGTTTATTGGTTACTGGCCACTACCTTTTATTTGTTATTTTTTACCTAATCTGGTCGTGCTTGTTTCCACCTTGTGACGTTGTAGTTCTCTTTACCCAACTTGTTTGTGCTGTCTTTAATTAACTACGAACTGGGTGTTAGGTCACCGAGTAACCAATCAAATGCATTGTATCCGATGGATGGGTTCGCCAAATTTTCTCTTATGCTAACCCATCTGTATTTGCCGTCTTAGCCACTAATGTGTGAAGTGCGATTTTTGACATTGTTACACCGTTAAACCCGAAATTCTGTTTTCCAAAACATTAGGGTCAAAAAGAGAATATTTTATACCGTTGACTTACTGTTCTGGATGTTTTTCTTTTCATGCTCTTTCACACAAATTCGACTGTACGTTTTGTTTTAGACAGTGACTACTGCCTAACTGTGAATGATTTACTGTGCAATATTTCATTCTTGTGTTGCTTTCAAATTTTGCGCCTTCCATTGTTCGCTATTACGATTTCTCTGCTATTGTTCATGCTTCGTTGTCCGTTCAGTCGCTCGGTGGCTTTTCCAACAGTTTCGGCTTCTTGGGAGTCACAACTCGTCTAGTACAGATGGGAATGAGTCAAGTAATCTGGAAAATGAAACCAGGCGAATACTACGTTGTCAAGTGTTTGAAGATTTGTGGTGCAAGGGTTTTTATGTGACCACTTCAACGGCCAAGATGGGAGGTGATTTTCTACTCTACCAAGGTCAGCTTTAGAAACCTTTTGGTTATATTACTACTTTTATGGTGTAATCTTCATCAGGTGGCTGTTCGTGCGTAGTAACTCGAGTTTGGCCACTTTACGAACAGACTGTGTGATTGGTGACGTAACATTTCTACTGTCCTGTGTATGCAAGCTTTACTTAACAACCTGTAAATTCATTCTAGGAAGTTACCAACATTCCCACTCGTAAACGTATCCGGTATATTTGTGTTTGAAATTTTGAGTAGTCAGTTATCTCGAGCTTAACATTTTGGTCTTAGTTTAACCTAATCTTGTGTATTTTTGCATGTGGATATGTTACTTGACAATAACTAATTTGGGTGAGTTCACGGGCACTCTACTTGCCGTTATGCCACGACTGTGTCACGTACTCCGAACGCATTCAACTTTGTCAATCTTAAATTAACATTCTGGGTGATCGTATTATTTACAATCATCCCCCATCCCACTTTATTTATCACAACTGTGTATCATTTGGAAACGTATTGTGTAATTGCGTTCTCGTTATGTTGGCGACCTCTTACTTGGACATCGTTATGAAACAAGTTTTTTTCTTGGCCTCACGTGATCGGTTGTACTCCCTGTTGAGCTGGTCCGTTTCAAATTCTCCTACGGCTGCTAATCTAGTTGTAAGACTTTGTTCGAGGGCCTCATAATGTGACACTGATTGTTCATAATGGGAGAACAAGATCAACTTGGCTGCTGTCCAACACGTACTCATGCTACACCAACTATCTGCACACGCATTGTGGCGTGACGCTTCCGTAAATCAAACATTACATCCTTCTAGACAATAGTAACGCAAGTTCGCTTGATACTCTGTCTGTTTTTGGGGCGATCGGGCAATTCCGTCGTTGCTCACAAGCGAATGTGGCTGAGCGTTCGCAAGTGATGATTCAGTCTTTTTTTGTGGGTTCAGCAACGTAGTGGCCAACACGGTTGTTTCACGAAAGCAAGGCCGAAGTTCAAATCTTGGGCGTGACTTGGATATGCACTAACGATGAACTTTAACAACAGTGATATTTTTCAATAGGGAATGACTAAAATGTCTACAAATCCGTGAAAGCTGTGATCAATTTTGAACCGTGTGACTCACATTAACAGCATTATCCCCCTCCAGCAGAATTCTCTCCCTCGCAGAATTATTATGTTTGTGGTGAATGTTAAACCTGTGTGTATTGAACAATAAACATTTGTCTTTCAAAAGCCATCTCCGGTATGTCGTTTCCGATGTGTTTACAGGGCAGTAAGTGTTAATATAAAAAAGTGACGTCTGTTTACCTCCAGAATTTTCGCATTCGGTTATTGTAGACCTATATATATATACCGGATGTTGGCAATTCATGCGAACCGTTAAAAGAAATATTTTACAGCAATACTGACCTTTTTTACATATGTGTTTTACAGCATTTTTGTCTTTTTCTAATCTGACACAGATCGAATTCGAACATACATTTACACTTCTCCGTGCAAATCATTTGCGTGGAACCACTTATACTTTCAACCCCACCCCTTGTCCGAGTGAGACCACGTTGCTTATCGAAAGGAGCTTTCTATTGTGGTTAGTGGTATCCCTGACCAACTGTTATGGTGGTGGTGGTGTGACCGCAAAAGACGCTTGGCATGCGAATTCACTTATTACACGAAACCCTGGACAGGCTATGCTAAAACATAGGACGAACTATGAACCACGAACGCGTACACTCATTTGCATGGCTGGCCTGTATTCACATACATTGGGTAGCAATACAGTGTCGTTCGTCCCGGTGGCGCGTCCCCCATAGCGCGTACACACTATTGCAATAATCGCTTCTAGCCCATCGTTTTCGTGACGTTGACACTTGCCATTTAGTTTCCAAATGTGTTCCCAAATTGTGAGTAGTATGCTACTCACCAACGGAGCTGCTTGTTATACAACAATATGACCCGCCCATCGTCAAAGCATTGTCTGTAAGTATTCTAATGTATGGGGTCTTTTGTAGTAAGAAACTAGGACAAGGAGTATTCTGATAATCTGGTGATTGTGTGGATGCAAGCATACTGTTTAATCGCGAAAAGCTACCGCGTCAAATTACTTTTTTAATTGGTACCTTGGACTACCACAAATAACCCCATCTGATGCTTGGCAACCTTGATTTTCTGTATGGATTATTCCACATCATGATAGTCGATTAGGTTACACGGGCAGAATCAATGTCATACTAACTGAGATGCGTATAAGTCATTGAACGATGGAGTAATTGTTTTACCATGCTTCCCTAATGATTTCTTCACTCACATCAGCCCCTCTTGTACGCCAAAATCTAAGGCTTAAGCTAACCAGCTCACTGCCTATATAATTCGTGTGTGACATGATGTCAGAGGTGAAAAAGAATTTCGCATGCACATTCGGAGGCAGTTCTTTCTGAGGCATTGGACGTGACGGACAATATCTGGTTGCCAGGAGCAAGGCGAATGTGAAGACGAAAGTTCGATTACTGCTATGTTGAGTTATTTGTCCGAACAGTCGGGAGAATATCAATTGGTGACACTTGGACCTAACTTCAGAGACAGAGGCAGGCTGTTCTTGAATCTTACTTTTGCTGCCCATGAAGACGAGAATGATCTGGGTACAGTGATCAGTAGGTTGGAAGAACACTGCCTTGGTCAAGCGGATGAAACGTTGGGACTTTTTTTTCAAGAGATCTGCTGTCAGGTAAAATCTGTCGACCAATGTGTGACGACACGGAAGGAAGTGGGTAGGACTTGTAGTGTTTACAAGTGTGTGATGCACCGTCTCGTAATTGATCAGATGGTTCGTGGTATTCGAAACACTATAATGACCAGCAGACAATTAATGCTTGTTCACTCTACCGGCATTTTCAATAGCGAAACAGAGGCGCAATAAAGGATGACTGACCTTAACAGTGAAAAAGAGATGAAGCCCAACGCAGCTAACCAAGCTCGAATAAAGTTCTCAATTTTGCGGCGGTAATCATGAACCACAGAAAGAGTAGTGTCGGGTATTTGGGAAATCTCTTATGAAGTGTCGAAAGAAGAACCATTTTGCCACTCAACGTAGGCCACCGATCGTCAGACTGACTAATTAGGAGTCAGTGGTGTAACAAATACTGAGTGGAGTTCCAAGTACACCTGGATCCAAAGAAATTTACGCCGAGACTTTTTACTGAAGGCAAACGACAGCGAGGTCTTTTAGATTCTGGTGCATCTGTCAATGGTGACCAGCACGTTATCTTCCAAACATCGAATTCAGAATCACCCGATACACAACTGCGCATATAAGATGGAGCCAAACCGCAAGTGTTTGAGAAAGCAAGTTTACCGATCGGCAATCCGAGGAACCATAGATATTATGTTATTGAATCTTCGTTGTAGAGGGAGATTCAACACCAATTTTCGGTTTGGATTCCAACAGTAGACTTCGTGGCTATTCATCATGACAATTATCTCCATGTGCTAGGGTTGTCTCAGCTGTTCGACCAGTGCTATCCTGTATTTGATTCCCCCTTGGGTTGTATACCGGGTGCTTTTAGTTTCTGCGTTACCAACAGTGTCGTATCGGTTACGTTACCCATCAACTGAGTTCCGTTAGTCACCAGTGAATAGCGTTGCCACAAGATAAGATGATTTTTTGGACGATAGTGGTGACACTTCATGGCCGCCTACTCACATCTGAAGGACTCGAGATCGATCCAGACAAAGTGAAGACGATCCAAGGTGTCTCGTCCTCGCGTCTAAATGGCGTGACCAACTACCTGAGTTGATTCCTCCTAAATTTGGCCAACATAATGCATCCAGTTCGTCAGTTTACACACGAAAGGGTCGCATGAATATGAGTTGATGTCCAACAGTCAGTGTTTGACCAAGGCAAAATGTTAATTTCGGTAGTTCCTGTACTGGCACACAACAATCCTGTGCTTTCTCCGATAATTTAAAGTAGCGGCATGTAGTCCAGCCTGGAAGCTTTGTTACTACAATAAAGGAGATCGATAGGCTACAGAAGCGAGAGTCTTTCGACCGCGGAACAAAACTGCGCAAATCGAAGATGAAATGTTGGCAGTGGTTTTTCCCCTGGACTGCTTCAACACGTGTATATTCTAGAGGAAGATAGTGGTATACACGGAACGCAAACCTCTGACAGCTATAATAAAGAAGCCACTGAGTGCCGCACCCCGATGTCTGCAAGGGATGATTGTCAGATTGAAAAAGTGTGACTGTGAGCTAATATACCAGCCCGGAGACCAGTTGTACATCATGGATACCCCTTCTTGCACCTCTGTACCCGGTGCTGTGATGGGTGATTTTGAATTCGAGACCATAGCTTCAGTGGGTCACGGAATGGTACTAATGGAAGGGGGGGTCAAGCTTCAGGACGCGGCGAAAAAGGGTCAAGTGCTTAAAAAGTTGACTCATGATAAAAAATGGCTGGCTGCAGGATACGAAAAGTCTTGGTATTGATATGTTCGCCGAGTTTGGCATTTAGGTTGCAAACGTTTCATCACCAAGCGATGTCACCTCGCCATCAACCCGAGCTTCGAACAACACCATCACGGTTCCAAACCATCAGATACGAAAAGTCTGTCGAAAGAAATGGTAGTATTTTTCAAGTGGCGGGATTGATTTGTTCAGGAAGAGGGAATAACCTTCAAAGGAGACAGGACAGTCATCCCGAAGTTTTTGCAGTGGAAGTTCATTGAACAACTCCATGTGGCACATGATGGAATGAACAACTGTGTTCGGAGAGCAAAGGAACTGTACAGTTGGTCTAATGTGTCCACTAAAAGAAAATATTAAGTTAGCTAAGTTTGAAATTCAAAGAATACACGACTCACGTCAGATAAAGATAACGATGCTGCTAAGGTAACCTCCGGTAAGGCCCTGACGACTAGTCGCAGCTGACATTTTCAAACACGACAGCAATTAGCACTCGGTTACGGTAGACCATCTCTCGGGCTTATTTTCAAATTTATTGGCTAAACAGTAGTACCAGGAGTACAATCACCAGCAAACTGCATGTTCAGTTTATGCGCTGTCGCATACTGGAGGTGTTTTTCCCTGATAATGAACTTCAGTGTGTGTACGCGGAATTCAAGATCATTGGATACAGTGCGACTCAGAGAATATTCGGACGAAAGTTACGGACAAATTTGTCGATAACATGTGAAATGTTGCGCAACGACATAGTGGACGAGTTAACTGTTCAACGGAACCTACAGTGACGCAGATTGCAGCGGAAGATATACCATGATCGTGGAGGTTGTGGTTTTACCACGAGACAAGTTGTACAGTGAGAACCCGGCACGGTGGATTCATGGTATGGTGATCTGAGATTGTGGGCATAGGTCATACGACGTTGACATGGACGGGGTAATGAAAAGAAGAAATCGTGTGCTCTTGAAGGAGCGGATTTCGCTGAGAAGGTTTACACAAGATAGAAATCATGAAGAGCCATCGAAAACGAAAAGTGGGCAGGCTTACGAAAAGGGAAACAGTGTACTGAGAATGGACTAGAGCAGTTTTCTGATTGGAGAAAGACCAGCTAAATAAAGCCCATGCACAAGCTGCTACAGACAGAATTGTGGTTGATCAAGGTCATCCAATCGAAAACTGTGATCAGCTGTTGCATCGAATTTGTATATAAAAAGTGATGAAAACAAGTTATCTGAACGCGTGTGGGGTTTATCTCATGATCCATGAGTTGCAAATACTGCATTGCTTCCGATCGGTAGCCAAAGTTGATCGTTCACGTTCCCACGCGGACTCTTAGCCCACAATCTTGTTCTCGAGCGATCTCTAGCACATGACAGCTTTTCTCTCACAAATGACCGCTAGTGCTGTGGTTTTCTTACTACAGAGAGAAAGTACAAAGTACTGCTTGCGGAAGTTTGTGGCCTGTTGATTACAATGTACCCAATGCCGATTCCTTTGTAAGGAGAATCTTCTGTTGCCTCTCATTTTGTTGGCCTCCAGTATTTTTTTCTTGTTTCTCTAAGTGGCGACCTTTTTACCATATTATTAATGACAGTATAGTAAAAATGAAGTCAAATGTCAATAGAATGCTTTGAGAGTTTCGTTGTCTTTTTGATATGGTACACTTGGAGCAATCGCATACACAAAACATGCAGGCTAGAAAGAATACTAGTCTTTACTCCGTCGCCTTTGAGCGTTATGTCTTTGTTCTCTAGGATTTGTCGCTTTAGGAGCCACTTGCTTGTCTCGGGAATAAATGTCACAAACTGTCAAATACTACAGCTGGTCGGTATTGCTTTTTCTTCCATTTTTGCTCCAGGCGATCCTCTTCTATTCCACGCCAGCCACATCGTCTCCATTTGTAACCCAACAGCACCCATGTTACCTAAACGCCTGACAGCACAACTGCGTGTTGCCAACGGCATCCGAAAAATCTTGGTTCTGGCCTGTGTGTCTGACTCCTCCACACTCAGCCCACTAACCAACTCACCGTCACTTGTGTACACTTCTTTAAAGTGGACTAACTGGCTCATTTGTGATACAAGATCGTTTGTGCCTTAAATGTATTTTTACTCATGACTTTCCTTCGTTGTTATTTAGATACTACGGAACTGCCATTTGTTCCGTGTTTTTGTCATCGTAATTCACTTTTTGTAGGCACTGCTGTCCTATTCCCCAAATGGGAAAACTTCAACGTTGCAGGTTCATGAGAAGTCCAAGCATCTTTAAATTTATCTTAGCAACAATTAACCAATGCGTCATCACCAGTTGCAATGAAAGTGAACACCTCTCACTGTGGCCCATGTAGAACTTGCACCGGAATTTACTACTCAGTGGCGAAAAACGTCTTGTCAATATGTTTCATAGTAACTGATGTTACAGTCCAAATGTGAACGCAAGTCTCCTCATTGGAACGTGACAATAAGCTGACAGTGTCCAAATGACCACGTGAGGCTGTTGTTGGGGCATGACCAAGAGTGGGGTGGCAGTCTAGACCGGATTTAGTCCGAATGCCTATGCCCTAGCTCACACTAGATCGAACTAGGCGGTGAGACGTTCTTGAGTATGAAAGCGTATGCAGCAGTGAGTGCCCAGACGAGTTAGTGGAGCAAACGGTCGAAGATGGGGGTGTTGACAAGTTGTATATGATATCAAAGTCAGAATGAACAAAGAACCTGGGATGGTTGGATGAATGGAACTGAAACGAGGTGAAACAGCTCTTCGACATTGAACCACTACTGGTTTCTCATAGCTCACAACTAGTGCGGCTGAAACCGCATCAGTATTTAGTCTCTCGAGAGCGTCTACGATAACGTTTGCAGAACAGTGAGTGTGACGAATGTCCGTCGTACCATGTGCAATGAAGCAGAAATGAGAGGTTTCCACAAAGGAATGTACATCCAGTAGCAACTGCCTAATTGGAGGGTAAATCGCGAGTTGTTTCCCATTGGATGTACTATACTCGGCTTCGGCAAAGGGGAACGTTTGAGAGAAGTGGAGGCTGTTATTTTTCTTCATTGGCAGGCTGGTGGAAAACCTTGGTAACTGTGTTTGCTAAGTTATCGGTCGAGTGTTCAGGTCAGCCTCAAGGTTCAACTGGACGATGGTCTCAATGAGCAATTTCTTGTTTATGTCAGACTCCAATGCAGCTTGATGATTTTGTGTAGGAGATCGGTTTATGCCCATGTTGCGGGTGCCTATCATCGAGTAGCGCTTGCGCATAGGCATTGGTTAACCTTAATTCTAAGCATTTTAGAAGCATGTTATAATCTTTTCACTCACGCAAAAATGGCATGATTCGGAACAGTCCAACCTAACACTACCCTGTGGATTACTCACGAGTGAATACGTGCAACTGTCACATATTTATTAAGCTTGCCGCAGGCCTATAGGTTCAGTGTGTGTAGTGTTATGAATTGTCCTCAAGAGTGCATAGCTCACTAGTAAAGCATCATGGGATCATAAATTGAAGCAATAACGTCGATGGATTTTTTTAATGTGAATGTTCCTGCTGATGCCGAGTGAGCAATGGAGGTGAGAATTTTCCTGTATGTTTGCAGCCACCCCTTGGGATAGCTTATTTTGTCGCAATCTTAGTGTTTTATTCGACGTAACCTGTAAGAGAAGTTTGTTTTAGCAAACCTGTCTATCATTCTTTTTGAAAACCCTTCCGTTTTGCACGCTGAACATCTGACCAGCGCAGATCTATACTGTAGGATTAAGTGAACTAGAAACGACCTTTCGAGAATAACGCGAGGAGTATGTAGTGGACGAGTGGATATTCGCTTGACCCTTGTCCACCAAAAATTTAAAACGCCTTTCCTGAACAGCGGTCGAAATAAACTCCCGGTAGGCATCAAACTGAAAGAACACGGTAGGGTTTGGAAACGAACCGTATATTTCCAGTAATGTTTGATAATACGATAAGTAGTTAGTTCTAGCCTAGTCTGGAACTAACGGTAGCAATCACCAGATGCGAGGGTGGCTCCAGCCAATTAGGCGGCACTCAAAAGCGCGCCAAGCGAAAAGTGCGTGGACCATCGGAGTACGCTTGAAAAAGGGTATCGATTAAACAATCTTTAAGAATGGAGTGTTAGATGAGTTTTTTAAGAGAAGAGAATGCATTCGCTGCGTGCAATTAGTTGCATTACTGAAGACAGTGATATTGACTTCGAGCCAGGCCTTCTGTAGCAGACCTACACAGAATCTGTAGGTGTCACTTTGGACAGGACAGTCATAACTGACACATTCTGTTTGTCCGCGCTAATTACCGCATCGACACTTCGTATGTGCTACCTCAACGTGGTCCGATGTCCCGCGACCTTTTCACCCTACAATCACCACCGATCGAGGTTCTCAATTCGAATCTAAATTATTTCAACATCTTACAGAACTCTTGAGCTGTAAACATATTCGTACTACTGCGTATGATCCAATGGCAAATGGCCTTGTTGAACGCTTCCATAGACACCGAAAAACTGCCATTATGGCTCATAAACACAGTACGGATTGGTTCGAAATAATCCCGCTCATTTTACTGGATCTGCGTACAATGTTCCGGTCTACTCTCCGCTGCTTCCCGGCAGAACTAGTTTATGGAACCACACTACGTGTTCCAGGACAATTTTTCGTTCCGAACCAGAGTAACCCTTACGATCAAGTTACTTATATAACGAAATTGAAATCATATATGGCAAAACTTCGATACACTGCACCACCATCTGTCAACACAAACCCCTATGTTCCTTCTCAGTTATCCAACTGTACACACGTATTTATTCGTTGTGGTCGGGTACGGAAAACCTTACAACCGCCGTACGATGGTCCCTTCCTCGTCATTTCCCGGCACGATAAATATTTCGTTATACAGTCCCCAACAAAACTGGAACCATCTCGATTGACTGTTTAAAACCAGCATACGGTGATTCGACGGAACACACGCCATGATACCGCTGACGACCTACCCAAGACGTTGCCCTCCACGAACACCACTTCCATGAAAACCACAACGGTCAATACTACACCGCCAACACGCACGACGAGTTCAGGCAGACAGGTTCATTAGCCGGATTCCTACAACGCTTGTTCCGTACAACCAAGACCAGATTTTCGCGGGTTTTCAACAGCAATTTCTCTAAGGGGGGGGGTATTTGTAGGTGTCACTTTGGATAGGACAGTCATAACTGACACATTCTGTTTGTCCGCGCTAATTACCGCATCGACACTTCGTATGTGCTACCTCAACGTGGTCCGATGTCCCGCGACCTTTTCACCCTACAATCCGAAACGCAAAGTGACCTCGTGAAACAGACGTGTTCATTCGTGATGCACCTGGCACGGTGGACCATCCCAATCATGTCGACACCACAGGTGCCTGTACAATCCTCTCTCACCCACTCCCCCTCCACACACGCACAAATTATCTCACTCTTGGTGGACCTGTCATTGGTCATGTTCACGGTCAAACCGAAAACCGTCAGGCCCTCCGACATGTAAAAACAAGTGGAGGTTTGAGACACCCAACACAACAGCGTCGTGCCTGTACTGGAGGACATGAACTAAGTGGTACACAGTGGCACCGAAAGGGTTTTGGCTCCGAGGCTCGTACTGGCTCACACAGCAAAGGAATTACGAGTCAAGGATTACACTGACATCAACCCTGCTCTCTGAAACTCCCCCACAAGTCTCCGCATATTCAAGCAGTGATCTGCAACAATCATTTTGATAAGTTCAAACACTTGGTTATCTAGCTCATTATTCGTTTATATATGTCACACTGCTAATTACGTGTTATACATGCATGCTTTTTATTGGCGTCATTATCTTTTGGTGATAAGTAACTGTAGCGTCAATAAATCCTGCGTACAGAACTGATAGGCATCCGGGATCACTAAGAAACCCACACCCTCGCTGGTCACCAAAAATGTATTGTCGGCTTGCGAAATCGACGTGCGTGTGAGCGAGTTTTTGAGACGGAACAATAAAATTGCGAAACGATAGGAGAGTGCGCCAGGTACCTATCCGTATCCCTGCTACTTCAAACGGACGTCTGAGCACATACGAAAGTTTGCAACGTAGATTACAAATGCCATTTAGAAGTTTAACATAGTTAGCCATGAACAAATAGGGTGACCAATATTTCCCGTGCCCGATTTTTTCCTTTGATAAAGACATAAGCCTTATATTACTTTCTGGCTTGAATGGTTGCATATTTCCATCTCTTAGGTCGCAATTACATGTGGGCTATCACGTTGTTTGTCGACTTCTCCATTATTTCTGTTCGAGGCTTCATCAAGCTCGAGGTGAAACGATGTACATCTCCACCAAATGCAATGAATTTGCACAGCAGGAAAAGCCAACTTGACATCTAATCAGAGCGTCGTATATAGTTCAAGAGTATAGGAGGCGTTCTTTTCTGTGTCCAAATTCGTCCATATTTTTATGTACGTAAGACAAGAGGTAGCTATCTTTGGTTTTGTGATGCACAATGAGTACATAGGTTTACACATGGATGGAAGAGGCCTTTGTATCTGGGAATAGCAGAAGGCTTTTCTCCCTGATCCGTGGCTGTACTGGCCGTCAAGTCGGTGTAAGTGAGACCATATGTGAAAAAGATGGTTCACTTATCACCAGCCAGTCGCGCCGAATTGACCGGTGGGCTGAACAAGACAAGAGGTAGCTATCTTTGGTTTTGTGATGCACAATGAGCACATAGGTTTACACATAATCATTTCTGCTATTCGGAATTTTACCATATTATGTGTGTAATAACCTTTACAAAGTTTTGCACTTGGGAAGTTTGTTCGTAGAGTATTTTCTACGTGAATGAAGCATGAGTATGACGATTGCTTTAGGCTACACTCCGTGTGCTTCTCAGCTGTGGACACAGTTGGATCATATAGCGGTTAGTTACAGGTGGCGCTACTCTGTTAAGGACTGTCGTGCCTTTTGGAGCAACCACTTGGACTTGGACCATGCCGTTGTGCGCGCCTGTTTCGTTTTGTCATTTGTCCAGAGGACTTGTAAATGTAAGGTGTTTAACTGGCATTCGAGCGATGAGGATGTAAAGAACGCTTACCAAATGGCGTTGGTGAAGAAGTTGCCCAGTTCGAGTCAGACGAATGATCCTAACGAACACTGTGAACAAATCGCCGGAGCTATGAAAGCGTGCTGTGAACAGGCACGCTTCGAAGGAGCTGTTCAGTTTCGACAGAGCTGGATATCCGTCACGTCGATACATCTTATGAGCAAGCGTCGTTCTATCCCACCTGGTTCTGAATATGATGACGACTGTCGAGAAGTTAAACGCAAGCTGACTGAAAGCTTGCGCAAAGGCCGTGAGCACTACTTGGCCCACCAATCGAAAGAGATGGAAGAGGCCTTTGTATCTGGGAATAGCAGAAGGCTTTTCTCCCTGATCCGTGGCTGTACTGGCCGTCAAGTCGGTGTAAGTGAGACCATATGTGAAAAAGATGGTTCACTTATCACCAGCCAGTCGCGCCGAATTGACCGGTGGGCTGAACAAGACAAGAGGTAGCTATCTTTGGTTTTGTGATGCACAATGAGCACATAGGTTTACACATAATCATTTCTGCTATTCGGAATTTTACCATATTATGTGTGTAATAACCTTTACAAAGTTTTGCACTTGGGAAGTTTGTTCGTAGAGTATTTTCTACGTGAATGAAGCATGAGTATGACGATTGCTTTAGGCTACACTCCGTGTGCTTCTCAGCTGTGGACACAGTTGGATCATATAGCGGTTAGTTACAGGTGGCGCTACTCTGTTAAGGACTGTCGTGCCTTTTGGAGCAACCACTTGGACTTGGACCATGCCGTTGTGCGCGCCTGTTTCGTTTTGTCATTTGTCCAGAGGACTTGTAAATGTAAGGTGTTTAACTGGCATTCGAGCGATGAGGATGTGAAGAACGCTTACCAAA